>JAJIBD010005599.1:0-129342 GCA_021461705.1 Cryptotis parvus | reverse complement strand
AGAACCAGGATTGAAGCATTGCTAGCCCCACTGACAGAGCCTGGACTGGCGGCTGCAGTCAATGTAGCCACCTCTGAGCAGAGGGCCAGGGACCACGGACCCTTCTTGATGCCACTCTCGTAACAGTCTCACACTGTGGGATTATTGGTTCTACTTTGAGATGATGAGCGTGAGCGCCAGAGAAGCTCCATGAGTAATGTAAGTCACAGGACCCATGAGTAAGAAATAGAGCCGCTGTTCACTCCAGCTCTGTCTGGCTCTAACTTCACAATGTCCTCCCCAGCAGGCCACCTGCAGTGATACCAAGACAGTGTCCAGGACAGAGGCAGAGGCAGAAACTGGCTGTGGAAGGTGACTTTGTTTACCTGCAACCATTGAACAAGTATGGAGTTGAAGGAAGCAGATCACAGAACATATGGCTGAATTGTTGAGTCTTATAGTAGTTAGGTTCTGCTCCTCGAAGTGTTGCAGGTGTGACTGCAGTGCCCGGCTGCATCGGCAGGTGGCAGACAGGAGACAGGCTTGTCTACACCCCAGAGCTCTGCCCCATGGGCCCTGGATGGTTGATGGTCTGACATAGAAAAAGACTGGGCCCCCTGGGATGAACCCGGAGCCACAGCAGAGCCTGGCAAGCTACCCGTGGTATATTCCATATGCCAAAAACAGTAACAATAATGGACCTCATTCCCAATGAATGGAGACGTTACTGGAGCCCACTTTCGAGCAAATAAATGAACAGCAGGAAGACAAGTGACAAGTGACATAGTAGTTAGGAGTTTTTTGGGGTTTATTTTCATTTTTTAAATTGGTATGGGGGCAGAGGTGGTAGAACCAGGGTCTCACATAAGCCGGGCGTGTGTTTGGACATTTGAGTCTTCCATTTGGGAGTTATAGCTAAATTTACCTGAAGTCAAGGTGTTAGGATGCGCACGGTGACAACAACTGGCTTTAGGAGTGGCCATGGAGGGCCAGAGCGATAGTACAGTGGGTAGGGCATTTGCCTTGCATACAGATAACCCAGGTTCCATCCTCAGCATCCCATATGGTCCCCTGAACACTACTGGGAGTAATTCCTGAGTGCAGAGCGGGAGTAACCCCTGAGCATTGCCAGGTGTGACCCAAAAAAGCAAAGCAAACAAGCAAACAAACAGAATGGCCACAGAATGGCCACAGGGGCCAGAGCAATACGGTAGGGCCTTGCACCTGGCCTTGCTTGCATGCAGCTGGCTTGGGTTCAATTCCCAGCCCCACTGAGCTCTGCCAGAAGTGATGTCTGAGTGCAGAGCCAGAAGAAGGCCCGAGTTCTGCTGGGTGTGGTCCCAAACAAAAGAATGGCTTGCCTGGGGCCAGAGTGATAGTACATCAGGTAGGGCACTTGTCTGGCATACAGCTAACTTGGGTTCAATCTCTGGCACCACATACGGTCCCCCAACCCCTACTAGGACAGATCCCGAGGTCAGAGGCAGGAGGGAGACCCTGAGCATTTCCGGGTGTGGTTCCAAAGTGCAATAAAAAAGGAATGGCATTGTCATTCTCTCTCTTCTCCCTCTTTTCTCCTCTTCTCAACTGCTTGCTTTGTTGTCTGGGCCTTGCCCACGTAAGGGAATCAGGCGTTGCCAAGTGCCCAGGCTCACGCCTTCTCAGTTGTAAGAGCATTTTATCTCTTAGCCTCTGTGAGTATATCTAGGAAGGACTTCGATTGGCTGGTTTATGTCATGTGATCATCTCTAAGCCAATCATGGTGGCTGGAGGTGGTTTTAGAGGACTTAGGACTTAGTGACCCTGTGACACATAGAATGGATTCCCACAGGGAGCAGGAGCCCCGATTCAGGCTCAGGCCTAGGAACTGGTAGAATGCTGGGAGTCCTGTACAGCGGAGGGTCACCAAGAGAAGGGCTACCTAGGTATAGTCCTAGAGACTGGAACTCTGCTCTCCCCAGGCTTAGCTGACCATGGGACTCCCAGGAGGACAGATGAGTTTTGGGAGTGGGCCCATCACCTCTGGGGGTCCCGGAAGCAGCCGGATGAGACTGCGCCCACCACACTAGCTGCCACCTTCACTGTCCAGACACTGACCATGAGGCCCCTAAGTTTGCGGCCGCAAGCGGCAGCCAGTCCATCAAACTAGTGGAAACAGTTATGTCCTTTAATGTACTGTATTCTACGATGTGTAGGAAAGTTAGGCGGGAGGGAGAGATAGAGAGGAGAGAAAAAGACATACAGAACCCACCAAGTAGTTGAGGTGTGGGAGGGGAGAGGGAAGTGGGGACATTGGTGATGGGGAGATGGGTTTGGGTGGAGGGATGGGTGTTGGAACACTGTGGAACCATAACTCTACATGAGCATCTTGCAATTGTATGTCTAAAAGTGGTGTAATAAAAATTGAAAAATAAATAAATAAATTAATTAATTAATTAAAAAATAGTCCTAATCATAGCCAGGTGGACAGCACAGGACTTCTACCATTTGAAGAATCACACTTCTTCACTTAGCCCTTCCAATTCTGTGGTAAGTACTGGTGCACAAAATTTGGCGAAATTCTTTTCGTTTGTTTTTGGTTTGGGGCCACACCTGGCGATGCTCATGGGTTATTCCTGGTTCTGCACTCATGAATTTCTCCTGTGGAACTCTGGGGACCATATGGGATGTCGAGGATTGAACCCAGGCCAGCCAGATGCAAGGCAAACACCCTCCCCACTGTACTATCTTTCCAGCTCTTCAAATTTGGTGAAATTCTTATTCTATGTCAGGTACAGCAATTCATGTATCCATACCTGACTGTGGTGCACACAACAGAATAAGTCAGCCCATCTGCAGATAAGAAGCTTTTTTGGAAACAACACTCTATTCCCTCTGTTTCCTCTTTGAGAGCAGCCAAGATGGTAAATCTTAAAAAGTTCTCAAGAGAGAGAAAAAAATCTGCTTCTCTCTTTGGAGACATTTTAACTTGACCTACTGTGGTCATCATTTTGCAATATATACAAAGAGCGAAGCCTGATGGTTGACACTTGGAATTAAATATACATTGTATGTCAATATTACCCCCAAATTTGCACAATGGAAAAAGAGTGCTTGGGGATTATGGAGCTAGAAGTGACTCATTTTGTTGGGGAGCTTCTTGCAAGGGAGAGAGAGCCGAGCAGAAAAAGGAGGCATGGGGGAAGGGAAGGGAATTGCGCTCAGGAGGAAGGCAAGGGGGGGACAGGTAACTGCTTAGAGGGAATTTGATGGGGAGTCAGCACACGGTGGGGAGATTTTGTGGGAAGTGAAGGGCTGGAGAGAGGCTTAAAGACCAGGGTTTTCACTGCATTGTGGCTGGCTCTGCTCTGTGTGCCCACGTTCCACCAGGGTTTCATCTGTTGCTTTCATCCTCTGCTTTCTGATCAGCATCTCCTGCTCCGAGGCTGACCTTGTTGCCTCTTAGAAATTTAACCTCCCAGGGCAAGTGGGATGGCTCAAGGAGTAGATTGCTTGACATGGCATATGTGAGGCCCTCACTTTGATCCCTGGCACTGCTTGGTTCCAGAGCACTGGTATGAGTAGCCCCCTCCCCACCCTGCCTCACCCCTGCCCTTGCTGGGTGTGGCTCCCAAATAATAAAAAAAGAAGCTTCCAGTCAGAGAAATAATGCAGAGGTTAAGTCATGTGCCTGACCTGAGATGGTTTGAATCCTGGAACCACACATGGCTCCCCAAGCATTTCCAGGTGTGGCCCTTAAGCAGAGAGCCAGGTGGGGCCCTGAGCACAGCCAGGTGGCCTTCTTCACTCCCCTAAGTGAAAGTAAGCTCCCAGAGGACAGGAGGGTGTGAGTTATCACAAGCACTACCCAACCCCATGTGGAGCCAAGGGGGCACTGGGTCAGGAGCTCTAGGGAACAACAAGGGAGCGAAGCCCAGGACTGTGAGAGCTGTGGATGTGTTCCTCTGCCAGCCTGGGAGTTTGTCATGATGTTTGTGCTGGGCCCTGGGCGCCCGTCACTTCCATCCCCCTCACTGGAGGGCAGACATCCTGTGGGTGAGCCAAGCACAAGGTACCCAGACTCCCTTGCTAGCTACTGGGAAGGTATTCAGTGCACGGAGCCATCTCGGAGGCTTGTCAGCCTCCGTGATTACAACAGTGTGGTCTGCACAAAAGCTTCTTTAGAAGGAGAACACGACGTAGTCAGGACAGGAGAAAGCCCGGGCAATAAGGCTTAGAACTTGGGGACTGTTTCAGGAGCGTGAATTTGTACCTTCGCTGTTCATTTCCCCTTGAGGTGCGTTTGGGTGGCTGGCCCAGCTCGCCAGCACTGAGGAGGGCAGTGTGGATGTCCTCCATCTGCCCACAAACCTCCCCACCTTAAAGTGCTCAGAAAACACAGTTTGTCTTGGCTATGGCAGGCCAAGATTGACGGAAGTGGAACTGCCTGCAAGGCTTTTATAACCCAACTGCAAGTAATGGAACTTGTTGAACCCGCTTGAACCTCATTAAAATGCCATGGCGGGTTGAATGTTTATACTTCACGTTAGTGATGTTTGAATGTTTGAAATTCACATGAAACGTAAGCACCAACCGGACTCACTGGCAGGGTAGCTGCCCTTGCAGGACACAGGGGGCTTGATGGGGACACTCACGGCAGGGGGACCCCAGAGCCGGGCTCACCCTGGCTTCCTGCTACGGCCTCCTACAAACGCCAATTTGTCTGTTCTGCCTCTGCTCAGAGTTGGCTGCTGGGGCTTGAGTAACACACACTTGGCTGATTTAAGACACATGAAGCTGAGAGTTGGGTGACCTAGGAGGAACAGGCCAACAGCAGAGGTTAGGGAGCTTGTCAGGGTAAAATTGAGGGAAAAGGGGAAAAACAGGAAGACGTGCAGGAAAGAAACTAGGCAAAATGTTTGAAAAATTATAAAGGGTTCTCAAATATCTCACTGTAGAGGAATAAACCAAATGATGGCCCAGTATCTGTTTCCCATTCACTTAAAAATTGTGAGGGGGGGCGGAGCAATAGCCCAGAGGGTAGGACATTTGCCTTGCACGTGGCCAGCCTGTGCTGGCCTGGGTTCGATCCCCGGCATCCCATATGGTCCCCGAGCACTGCCAGGAGTAATTCCTGAGTGCAGAGCCAGGAGTAACCCCTGAGCATCGCCGGATGTGACCCAAAAAGCCAAAAAAAAAAAATTGTGAGGGTCTGGAGAGATCGTGTAGCAGGTAGGGGCTCTTGTCTTGCATGGGGCCAACCTGGATTAAATCCTGACCTTGGTTCAATCCCCAGCACCCCAAAAGGTCACCTGAGGCCCTCTAGGAGTGATTCCTGAGCTCAGAGCCAGGAGCAAGCCTTGACTATAGCTGGGTATGGCCCAAAAGCCAAAAAGAAATTAATTTGTGCTGGTGAGATGCCTGGGGTTACACTAGCACGCAACAGAGACAAATGGAGACGTTACTGGTGCCCGCCAAGCAAATGGATGAACAACGGAAAACAAGTGATACAAGTGACAAGTGGTAAGATGACTTAAAGGGCCATCTTTTGATGTGGGAGCCCCAGATTCCATCCCTGGAACTGCATTGTCCCCAGCACCACCAGGGGAGATCCTCCTAAGTCCCCAAGCTGGGAGTAGTGTGCCTGAGCACCCCACGTCTGATCCCCAAACAAACAGCCAAATAAACAAGGCGTGTTAATTATCTAGCAGGTTTTGGAGCTGGTACTATTAGTTCTGGGGCAACATCTCTGACTGCAAACGAGGCAGTTCTTTCAGACAATGACTGTCAAACCAAAGGAACAGCAAGAAAAATGCTTGCCACACAAATTTAGCAGATGTTGCAAGGCTCAAAATTTATGGACAGTGGCATAACAACCAACGAGATGAAAAAAAAAATAGATACAGCCGAGAACATGGTGGGAGAAAACGGGCAAGGAAGTGAGGCATGACTTGAAATTTCCCTTCTTTTCTACTGTGTTTCGTTCAAAATCTTTTTCAGAAAAAGAAATTGGTCTTCTCTAAAATTGTTTAATTGAGGTTTTGTGATTTACAATACTGTTATTGCTTTCCTGTGCACATAATTGCAACACCACATCCCTCCCCAGTGTACCCACCTCCCCTACCCCCAGGGACCCCAAAGCCCCTTCCTTCTAAACCCTCTCCCCACCAAGTCAATTGTCCACGCAATTGTCCACACAACTGATCAGTTCCCTTTTTGTGTGGCCTTTGACCTTTGTTCCTACCTTGCTGTGTACCTTTAGGCCCCACATGAAAGCCTATTCTGTGCCCATCCCTTTCTCTCTCACCGGCTCCACTCCGCTTGATATCCTCTACTTCTGCACATGGAGCTGCAAATGGTCTGGTTTTGTCTTTCTTAGAGCTGTATAGTACTCCATTGTGCTTCTATACCACAACTTCTTAATCCATTCATCCAGAGCTGGGTATTTGGATTGTTTCCATATCTTAGCGGTTGTGCTAAGCACAGCAATGGGCATAGGGTGTGTATAGATCCTTTCACATGAATGTTTTTTGTGGTTTGGGGACAGATGCCAGGAATTGGTATTGTTGGGTAAGATGGAAGTTCTAGTTCTATTTTTAACAAATCACTCTTTAAAAATATAATTTTAGGGCCGGAGTGATAGTCCAGTGGATAGGGCATTTGCCTTGCATGTGGCCGGCCTGTACTGGCCGGGGTTCGATCTCCAGCATCCCATATGGTTCCCCGAGCACTACCAGGAGTAATTCCTGAGTGCAGAGCCAGGAGTAAGCCCTGAGTATCACTGGGTGTGACCAAAAAAAAAAAAAAATATATATATATATATATATTTAATTTAATATATTGATTATGGGGCACTCTCAGAACTGCTGGGGCCACTGAGGCTATATCTGGGGTCCATGAAGGGATGCAGTACCGGTGATGGAACCCAGAGCCTAACTCATGGAAGGCACCAAGTCATCTCCCGGATGCTTCATTGTTTTTTTTCCAAGAATAACAAATGGGGTTGAACAACGGTACACGGGTCAAGGTTTTTGCCTTTACTGAGGCTGAATCCTTGGCACTATGTGGTCCTCTGAGCACGTCCAGAAGTGATCTCTGAGCACTGATCCAGGAGTTAGTCCTGAGCACCATTGGGTGTGATCCCAAACCCAGATAAGAAGGGATATAATCTGGCCTGCTAAGCCTCCTCCATAACCAGCTGGCTCTAGGAGGACGTGCCTACAGCCCTACTGCTGGCGGTTCCAGGGAATCACTTGCTTGCTGCTTGTAGATGGAATCACATGTTAGAGTTGGCAGGTCCTAGGCTTGCCAAAGGGCACCCCTGTTCTCTGTGATGGCAAACCCTGAAGCTCCCAGGTGGAACAGGGGCTGCGCAATGGAGGATGGAGTTTCCCCTATCTCGGCCTGGAAAGAAAAGACTTGGCCAGCTTTCCACCTTGGGAATGGTATGGAAGAGGGACCAGTCACAAAAGTAGACAGACAGTCACCCTCATAGCTGGGCTGACTCCCAGGGGAATCAGAGTTCTTCCCGGCTGGAGCAATAATCCAGCGGGTAGGGTGTTTATGTTGCATGTGACCGGATCCAGGTTTGATCCTCGGCATTCCATATGGTCCCCTTAGTACCTCCAGGAGTGATTCCTGAGTGCAGAGCCAGGAGTAACCCCTGAGCATCACTGGGTCTGACCCAAAAATAGCAAGAAAAGTTCTCTCTTCCTACTTCTGCCTGGGTGCCATTGGAATGTGACTCAGAGTCACACAACTCTGATTAAATTAAAAAGAAAAATTAAGTTACAGATCCTAAACCAAATAACTCCATGCACGTGCTTAGGAAAGCAGACTAGTGTAGAAAGGTATGTAGTTCAAAACAGGCCCCCAGCGCTGCGCCTTGGAGGTTGTCTTTGTCTTGTGAAATACTGGGTTTTGTGTGTGTGTGTGTGTGTGTGTGTGTGTGTGTGTGTGTGTGAGAGAGAGAGAGGACCAGCTTAAATCAGGGCTCAGCACTCAAAAGGCAGGGCACAGCTGAGGCCCCAGAAGCAACACTGTCTCATTTCTTAAATTAAAATTTAGCTTTTTGGGGGCCGGAGCGATAGTCCAGCGGGTAGGGCATTTGCCTTGCATGCGGCCAGCCTGTGCCGGCCCGGTTTGATCCCCAGCATCCCATATGGTCCCCGAGCACCGCCGGGAGTAATTCCCTGAGTGCAGAGCCAGGAGTAACCCCTGAGCATCGCCAGTTGTGACCCAAAAAACAAACAAACAACAAAAATATAAAATAAATTAAAATTTAGCTTTTTTATTCACCTGTCCTTGGTTGTCCGCAGCGTGCCGTTCCGGATGCAGCTTCTCTAGTTCTGTGACTGTCCCCTCTCCCTCCGCCCACATTCCCGGGCTGTCCTTGCCATGGCTTCTGTTTCAGTTCTGCTGGTTCTTCCTATTTGTTCAATCTGCTGTTCCTTCTTCCGGGTTGAGGTTCTTTCTAAGTAAATGTCAATGATTATTCCAGGGACACAATCTATTGTCTCCCTTGTTCTGGCCAAGCAGGATCGGAGCTCATCTGGCCGCTTGATTTTTGTTTATTGGGTTTTTGGGGGTTGTTCAGCAGCAGTACTCCGGGCTCTATGCCCAGTTGATTCTCAGGGTTCACTCTTAGCCATGCCTGGGGAGCAGAACCCTGACCTCCACACACAAAGCCTGTACCCCAGTCCTGTAAGCCATCGCCCCAGCTCACCTACCCATTTTGGAAAACAGGGAGCAGTGTCATGCTTCAAAATCGAACTTTCAGAGGGGCCGGAGCCATAGCACAGTGGGTAGGGCATTTGCCTTGTATGTGGCCAACCTGGGTTGGATCCCCGGCATCCTATATGGTCCCCCCCGAGCACCGCCAGGAGTAATTCCTGAGTGCACAGCCAGGAGCATTGCCTGAGCAATTGCTCACAACCCCTGAGCATTGCCGGGTGTGACCCTCCAAAAAAAAATTGGACTTGTGGCCAGCTGCCAAGGCTTTCTCATCTGCAGCGATTCAGACCTGCTCCACCCTGGCCATGCCTCTTCTGTGGGAAATTGGTCAGTGTGGTCTCAGGCCAGGCTATTTCCGTCTACCTCAGGACTTTGCAGGTGAATACCCAATGCCATACTCTGGGCCAGGTTGGAGTTTGTCTTAAGGTCTGCATTGCAGTTTGTGTGAATCTGTTTGCTCCCCCTTTTCTGCACAGATGTTCACCCTAATATACTCCATGTGACCCTAACCGTTTCAGAGTCGGCTTGGGGACCCCCTCATAGCAATCACCATCCCACCTTACACAGTTTCTCTAGACTCTATCCAATTGTACAGTGTCGACTTAACAAAACAGGAAGTATGTTTCCCAAATTCCCTCCCCGGTGTGGTTCCCAGGGAGAGCTCCCCTTTCAGGGTGTTGCTGTGAGGTGGAGAAGGCAGGGCTAACGGGAGCTGCTTTCACTCTGCAGGTTGGCCTGGGGCCAGTGTTGCTGCAGCTGCTATGTGGTCCTGACACATGGCCCCCTGGTTGACGTGCTGCCAAGGGCTCCCCCTCTCTGGATCCTGGAACAGAAGCACATGCAGTTCCATGATGGGCTCCTTGCTGACTCAGAAGGTCGCCCCGTCCTGGGGCAGAAAGACAGGGACTGATTCAGGTTGCCCCTAGGATTCCAGATGTCCTTCCTGGACCGTAGTTCTACCTTTCTTCTCAAGTGTCAATCCAGGCATAGCAAACACAGCGGTAAGAGTCTCTCTCTTTTTTTTTTTTTTTTAAGGGGAGGTGGAGTTGGTGGGCCATACCTGGCAGTTCTCAGGGGCTACTCTTGCTCTGTACTCAGGGGGCACTCCTGGTCGTGCTCTGGGGGCCATATACAGTATCAGGAATCAAATGAGAGTTAGTTAAGGCAAGCACCTTAACCCCTGGACTATCTCTCTGGCCCCAGTGAAAGTCTTTAGAGATAATTTAAGCACTCTTGTAAAAAAAAAATCTAATTCCTGTAATGATTCCTTTTCTTGAGTTGCTTTGAATTCTTATTCAGTCATTGAATTTTAAAAAGTCCATTTTAATAGTCCATTTTAAAAAGTCCTTTTTAAGTGTTGAAGACCAATAAAGAGCATCAGGGCTCAAGTATTTTGTGTGGGTGAATAATGCCAGGCCTGGTGATGGGGGCTGTGATCATATTTCTTTCATGCCTAAGGACAGACATCAGTGTCACTCAAAGACTTGGAATGAAAACCACGTTCCTGGCTCTGAGATCAAATAGATGTTCCTGCTTCCCGAGCCTCCGCCTGCTCGCCTGCATCCTACCTCCTCCGTGCTTACATGTTAGGACCCTGGCTTTCTGGTTTCAGCATTTATTTTCCCCCAAAGTTAGTGATTGCTTTCTCTCCCCCTCAAATTTTATTTTATTAAATCATGATGAGTTACAAAGTTATTCATAGTTGGATTTTTTAAAAAGATTGTTTTATTATTTTTTGGGGGATCACCCCGGCGGCGCTCAGGGGTTACTCCAGCTCTTTGTTCAGGAATTACTCCTCTCAGTGCTTGGGGGACCATATGGGATGCGGGGGACTGAACCCAGGTTGGCTGTGTGCAAACGCCTTCCCCCGCTGTGCTATTACTCCAACCCCCATAGTTGGATTTTTTGCATACAATGTCCCATCACTGATCACAGGAGCTTGTCAGCTTACCTCCACGAGTGTCACTGTTTTTATTCCAATTGAGCAAAGTTAGGTCTTTACTATGATGTGTCAGTTAGCAATTCATCTTTTCTCATTTGGGGACTGCTGTGAAATCCATTCTATTCTCATGAGACTTGCTCTTGGGACCCACTGATATTTGATAGGATGCCATTTCTTTGGGCTGGCTAACCAGCTGTCATCCTGGATTTCTCTTCAGAGGACTCCTGGATCAGGTCCATCTCTCCTTGTGTTCTTATACCACCCCCCCATATTCCCTTGATGCTCTCTCTGGTTTCGCTGGAGTACATTCACCTTTAACTTATCGTCGAGGCTGGCAACAGGGACACATCAAGTATTTACATGAAAACATAGATCTAGGTCTTGGACACATTTTAACTTCTTTCTATTTTAGTTTCCTCAATGACAACATAGGCAATGATGTCACTGACCTCCTTGGGTCCCTGTGACTACTGTCTTTGATAACATTGGAGCGTCTTTGATAAAATTGGCCTTACCATTGGGCCAATTTCAGTTTATTTCCTAATTAAACCACCTTTGGGCTAGGAAATCTAAAAATGCTCCCATTGCCTTTGGAATGAAGTCCAAATTCTTTAGCATGGCCCAGGGCCCTCTATAATTGGATCCCAAATGATCTTCTCAAATGCATTTCCTATTACTCTCTTCATGTACCTTGCACCCTGCCAAACTCTTCTCCCAGGATACCTGTACCTTCCAACCATCAGACCTCAAATCTCTTTTCCCTCTTCCTGGAAGGCCTTTCCTGTGTCTATGGAACCAATCGCATTTCCTTTCTCACTGCTGTCTTCCCCAAACATCCTTCCTCGATCTTCAACTTTCAACAATCTGCTCTCCTCTCTCTTCTAGTTTTCACCTCTTTGCCCTGGACATTTGCATTGCCCTGGTCACATACTTGGCAGCAGCCTGTGACTGGACCAAGCTCTTTGTGTGCTTTTCTGTAGCTGAGGCAGCCGTAGTATTGAATGATCCTCTTTCCCTGCAGGCTGGGCGGAATCCAGGATGACTCCTCGGCCATGTTCTTAGACAGCCAAAAAGCTATTACTTACTTCCTCTCTCCTGCCTGCACAGCTCTCCTCCCTGGACACAGCCTTCCCTGGGCCTTCACCCTCTGCTCCCACTTCATGGAAATGCCAACTTTGCCCATTGGGTGAGACCTACGGGCAAGTGCTCTCCCCATCAATCATATCTTCAGTGGGATTTATTAAAGAAACAAAATGCAGCTCCCCTGGGAGTAGTCCATTCACTTATTCTTTAATCTATTTATTTGTACATTGGCCACACCCCAGTGGTTCAGGTGAGTGTGTGTGTGTGTGTGTGTGTGTGTGTGTGTGTGTGTGTGTGTGTGTGAACAGTATAGTCAAGGTCTCAATGGTGTGAACTCTCTCCTGTTCAAGATTCACTTTTTGGCTGGAGCATTTATTTACTCAGTCATCAAATTCACTGGAGGATCTGGACTGAATGGGGATGCAGAGAGGAAAGACATAATCCCTGGCCACACACAGGGAAGGTACGACTAGCTTGGACTGAAGTTACAGAGCACATGAGGTCCGGCTGAGCACTGGTTCTGTGAAGGGTGAGTGGAAGGACGTGTGGGATGGGAGGTGGGGACCATGCAGGAGAAGACTGCAAGATTTTGGGGGGCTGGAGGAAACTTCTCAGAGCTGAGGGGAGCTGGAGACAGCTTCCTCTCACAGTTCGGCCTTCTGATGTGGGGAGCCTGACTGGCCCCCAGGCAAGGGAGAAAGTAGGGGAGCGCCTGAAGGAAGATGGTGCCGCTGCTGAGTACTGGACTCAGACTACTGTGTTCATGTTCCCTCACAGGTAAAACTCCAGACAGGTCCCTAGAACATTCCCTGATGGAGAACCATGGGGAAGGGAAAATGTCTTTACTCACCCAGCCAGATTCCTGAACGTCTGTTCCTTTCATCACAAGCATGGGAAGCATGAAGGAAGTTGGCCCAAGAGGGGCCTCATCTCATGCTCTGCTATTCAGAGCCAGCCAACCCCAGTCTCCCCCACCTCAGAGCAATGCAGAGAGCACCCAGCCCTGGAGGTGCCGTTGCTCAGAGGCCTGGCAGCGTGGAAACTGTCTGTCTGAGCAGACATTGTGCCTGTGAATGGTTGACTTCTGTCCGGTGGTCACATCCCAGATCAGCGGCCCCATGGCAGACAAAGCACCTTTTGTCGCCAGTGGGGCCCAGAGAATGGGGAAGTTGAGTTCTTAACGCAGCCAACCAGCTTCCAGCTCCAATCCATCCCTACCTCCTGGACCTTTCCAAAACTACTCTTTGCTGGTGCAGAATTGTGGGACTGCAGGAGCTGGCAGGGGTCTGGCAAGGCCCACAGGTCTATCTTCTCGCTTTTTACCAGAGTCAGCTTTGAGGGTCCTCCAGTGCTCGGGCAATAATGTCTTGGAAGCCCCCAACATTCTAACAAGGCTTCTAGTAGCCTTAATCCAGACGAAGCCCATCTGGCAGCACCCCCAAACCCCATAAGTCAAAGACCACGGGTTCTTGTAACTAGAATTTTCCCCAGAGATAGTGCAACTCTTATTTCAGAAAAATGAAATGGGGCTAGACATTGGGCTTCTGTATCCACAGAGACCATGGCAGCTGGTTTAACCCAGGTTTCCTCTTTTCAGCCCAGAGGCCCTTTTGCTTAGAGCATGTGTGGATTTTATTCTAGAAATATGCGTGTTTCAATAAAAGAAGAAAGGAAACATTTTATTCATTCATTCATTTATTTATTTATTTAGCTTTTTGGTCACACCTGGCAATGCTCAGGGGTTACTCCTGGTTCTGCACTCAGGAATTACTCCTGGCAGTGCTCGGGGGACCATATGGGATGCCAGGGATCGAACGCCCTACCCGCTGGGCTATTGCTCCGGCCCAGGAAACATTTTTTAATCTCTAAGAAAACAATAAATTGATCACTAGACTGGGTTTGTCTTGGTTGTCCCCATCCCTGCTGTTGATCATAACCTGGAGATGTGATCAAGCTGTCTATGTAAAGCCAGCAAGACTCCAAAGACCTGAGACCCAGGGCCCCATGAGGCAAACTCCAATCCCAGTGCAGGAGGAAAAGGCCCATATCCCAGCTGAAACAAGCAACAGAAGAAAGGGGAGGGCAGATCCTTTCCTAACCTACCTTTTATTCTAGTCAGGTGTGCAGCGGGTTATACAATGTCTGCCTCTGCTGGAGGAACAGTCTCCTGAGTCCAGCAACACTGATGTGACTATCTACAGAAACACACTCCCAGATACCCCCAGGAATAATGCACTGGCACTATCTGGGTCTCGGGGGTTGTCACAGTTAACCACCACCATGCCCTTACTTTTCACCCATGCAGAAGTAATTTGGTATTTTCTCTCCTAGATCTCAAACTTGAAAAAGGAATCTTCGTCCTTTAATGTCTCATTCCCCCTCTGCCCTCCACAGAGGGACTTCCCAGAGGTGCCCAGACTGTTTGCGGAAGTAAACACCATGGAGCTCATTTATGATGCAATGATAGTGGCAGGCAAACAGCCGGTGGAGAGTCAAGACAATTTTGAACAACAGCAGTTGCTCTGTTAGGGAACTGTGACAGCAAAAGACAGCTTTGGGAAGGCTTGTTTGATCAATTATTGCAGGGTCTTGTAGGGGGAGGCGTGGGCAACAGAACCAAAGAGTTTAGAAGCTGGTCACTGGAGCCAGATGCACTTGGGTTCCAATCTCAGTTCTGTCAAGTTTTACTAACTCTGTGACCAAGAAAGTTTCTCCTCCTCCTCCTCCTCCCTCCTCCTCCTCCTCCTCCTCCCTCCTCTTCCTTCCTCCTCCTCTTCCTCTTTTCTCCTCCTCCTCCTCTTCCTCCCTCCTCTTCCTCCTCTCCTCCTCCTCCTCTTTCTCCTCCTCTCTCCTCCTCTTCTTCCTCCTCCTCCTCTTCCTCCTCTTCCTCCTCCTCTTCCTCCCTCCTCCTTCTCCTCCTCCTCCTCCTCCTTTTTTAATTTTGTTTTTTGTTTGAGGGCTGCACCCGGCATGCTTAAGGCTTACTCCTGGCTCTGTGCTCAGGGATCACTCCTGGTAGACTCAGAGAACCCTATGAGGTGTGGGGGATTGAATCTGGGTGAGCCACATGCAAGGCAAACACCCTACCCTCTGTACTATCTCTCCAGCCCAGGAAATAGTTTCTTAATCAATATTGGCTCCTGTTTCTGTATCAATAAAAATGTAGATAATGGTTAAGTATAGTCCTGAGCATTGCTGGGTGTACCCCAACCCCAGAGAAACAAATTAGTGAATTAATACATGTGAAGTTCCCAGAAGAGTATGTATAGTATATGCTCAGAGACTGTTAACTTAAAATTTTTATTAGAGGAATCAGTGGAAGCAATTTGCGTTTGTTGAGTGCATCCGCCAGGAGCTTTGGAAGACAGAAGAGTTGATAAGAATTAAAAAAAACCAATGAACTTTTCTGGTTTTGGGATGCATTTTTGTTCTGGAAGAAAGAAGGAATGTGAGCAAGGGAGATTGCTGAGAGAGCTGGCATGTGTGTCATATAAGTGAGTCCTATAGTGTGAACCTTGGTTTGTCATATATGTGAGGTCTACAGTGTGGGCCTTGGTGTGTCATATATAGGAGGCCTATAGTATGAGCCTTGGTATGTCATATATGTGAGGCCTATAGTGTGCACCTTGGCACCATGTGGCTCCTGAGCACTGTTGGTTGTGGTCCTGGTAGCCCCTAGCAACGCTTCTCTGTAGCATTGAACCCTCTAGTCTGGTTGGTCAAGTACCCCCTGGGAATGTTACCAGGTGCCCTAAGCGGATACTGCCTTGTCAAAAGGAAGAATGGCAGTCAAGTGAGGCAAAAGCAAACAAATAAAAACAACCCTTGATGACTGAACAAGAATATCGACTTTCAGAAGAAGAAGAGCAGAAATCAGGCCAGAACCTGACAGTTCTAAGATCTCAGATTCGGGAAAACTACCTTGAGTAATTTGGGGGATTGGAAATCATAGCATTATCAGGTTAGGGGTTCTGTGTGGGTAGATACACACCCACTCACAGAAAGTCAATTTCTTCTTTTCTTCTTTTATTTAGAGCAGGAACTTTTCCAGCACCTTCCCTCCACCTCCTGTAACCTTGTTCCACTCTGTGGTTTCACGAATTCATTAGCACACTGGCAATGACACCTTTGCTTCTGCAAGCCCAGCTCCCAGGGTTCCTGATGAGTTCTGAGAGGAGGCTGCGCCTTCAGGGAGAGGGAGCCCGTAGAGATTCCAGGCCAGAGCAGACCAGGACATCTCTCCCAAGGGGCCTGGGCCTCTTTCTTCTGACACAAGGCTTGTGTCCTGGGAGCTTTTTACACAGCAGTTGCTTTATATATATATGTTTCTAAAGTATTGGTTTCTTAAATAGTAGGTAAGGAAAAGAAAGAACTTCAACCTGATTTAGGATCTCTTCGCTCAGCTATTTTGAGCCTGTATGATAAAACCTCACTTATTTGGAACTCCAGAGAGATTTGTTGTTCTAAGGGGTTAAACTTTAGGTACCTAAAGTTTAATCATTTTGAAAATTTGAATCATTTCGAAGACTTCTAAATTATATTGCTGCCTCTTTGATTTGCTTTGGAATCTATGGAGACTTTTCTTGATGATTTTGTTTACTGCCTTGCTGCCCTCTGGGAGCTTGTGTGTTGCATGAATTCACCCCATACTAAGCAGAACCAGACTATGCTATATGTAAAATTCTTGTAATTAAACACACACACACACACACACACACACACACACACACACACCTCCTGTATTCAGACAGAGTACATGAGTTGCTTGGAAGTTGTTGATCTAGTTGGAAAACAATACAAAAACTAAAAAACAATTTAAAAATCTTATCAAAATATAAGGAGAGGAAATGAATGGACATTTCTTAAAGGAAGACAAGTGAATGGCCAGTAGTAACATGAAAAATGTTCAGCATCACTTATCATCAGAGAAATCCAAATCAAGATAACGAGATACCATCTCAGACTAGTGAGAATTCTACATATCAAAGATACTAGGAGCAATCTGCATTGGTGAGGATGTGGAGAAAATGGAACTTCCTCCACACTGGCGGGAATGTTGGGGTACAGCACTATGGAAAACAGTATGGAAAGTTCTCAGTAAACCTAGAATTAATTTCCCTATGTCCCAGCAATTCCACTTTTAGCCATTTACCTCCAGGAGTTAGAAACATTCATTCAAAAGGACATACACGCACCATTATTCATTGCTGCATTGCTACAATAGCTAAGATTTAGACATCAATCTGGGTGTCCAATGGCAGATGAATGGATTATGAAGATGTTGTATATATACACAATGGTCTACTAAACAGCTGCAAGGAATGATGAAATCATGCAATTTGCTACAACGTGGTTGGAACTGGAAGATAACATGCTGAGTGAAGTAAACCAGAGAAGACAAACACTGGTTGATCTCACTTATCTGTTGTATCTAGAATTCTAGATGAGGAAATGTGCAGTAGAAGCAGATGCCTGGATCATTCGTGACTTCAGAGTTTACAGAGAAGAAAAAAGAAGGAAAAGAAATCAAGGGGGGAAGGAAGAAGAGAAGGGAAGCCCTGGAGCTTCAGTTCTATTGGTGATGAGGGAGAATGGTATAGGCATATATCCAAACCACAGACTCGCAGACTATATATCCAGAACACTGAAAACATGATATCTAAGCTGCAACTACCGGAATTTGTGCCTGTCACAGTGATAGGTGGTGGTGGTGTGTGTGTGTGTGTGTGGGGGTGTTGATGCAATACAGGAAAGTTGGAATGGGGAAGTTGACACTGGTGGTGGGATTTGTGTAGAACTATTATATGCCTAAAACTCAACTATCAATGGGGCGGGTAGCACCCAGGTGGGCGTTTGCCTTGCCGCCAGCTGGCCCATGCTGGTCCAGGTCGTCCCGGCATCCCATATGGTCCCCGAGCACCGCCGGAGTACTCTGAGTGCAGAGCCAGGTGAAACCCCTGAGCATTGCCGGGTGTGGCCCAAAAGCAAAAAAAAAAAACAAAAAACAAAAAAACTCAACTATCAATAACTTTATAAATCATTGTTCTCTGATTCAATTTCTAAAATATTTTTAAACATTTTATTATACCACCGTGAGATATACAATTACAACGTTGTTCACGTTATTTTTAAAAATATAAAACTGGGGGGCCGGAGGCGATAGCCCAGCGGGTAGGGCGTTGCCTTGCCAGCGGCCGGCCTATGCTGGCCTGGGTTCGATCCCCAGCATCCCATATGGTCCCCGAGCACCGCCAGGAGTAATTCCTGAGCAAAGAGCCAGGAGTAACCCCTGAGCATCGCTGGGTGTGACCCAAAAAAAAAAAAAAAAATATATATATATATATATTAAAACTGGAGGGCGGAGCGATAGCCAGGGTAGGGCGTTTGCCTGCGCGGCTGCCGGTGCGCCGGTTCGATCCCGGCATCCCATATGGTCCCCGAGCACCGAAGAGTAATTCATGAGTGCAGAGCCAGGAGAAACCCCTGAGCATCTCCGGGTGCGGACCCAAAAAAAAAAAAAGGCAAAAAAAAAATACAAAACTAGATCTACTGAAAATTAATTATTAACAAAATTAAAATGATGTTTGAAAATATTGACTTGAAAAAGGGTCTTCAGAGAACATGGATTACAAGGTGAACTACCACCCTAAAATCTAACAGAGAATCACAGCTGAGACAGGCCTACTGGGAAGCGAGGCTGCCAGAATCATAGACTTAAATGATCATTTGATGAATTGCTGAAGATTGAATGTGAATTATTGTGAGGACAAGAAATTCCTGGGTGAGCTGACTTTGATATTTCATTGTAAGTTAAATTAGAATTTTTCTGATAATCTGTAATGATGAACACTTCACCATATGGCTACTGGCCATCCATATGTCTTCTTCCAGCAAGCGTCTATACAGATCTTCTTGCCATTTTTTGGATGATGTTGTTTGTTTTGATGTTGCTGAGCTTCCTGAGTGCTTTGTAAATCTTGGGTGTTAGTTCTTTGTCAAATGTATGTTGTTCGAAAATTTTGCTCCATTAGTAGGGTGACTTTTTATTTTAACCATCATTTCTTCCACAGTGTAGTCACTTTTTAGTTTATGTCATCCTGTTCATTTATGCTTTTGATTTCTTTGCCAGCAGGGACTTCTCGCTTGGAGTCTTCCTACTGCTAATATCTTAGCTTCATCTTTAATATTGAGGGTAATATGAAGGATGAGTTCTTATGGAAATTCAAAGATAATAAAAAAGCCAAGGACACTGGAGAAATCTGAAGCCTCTGGCAGCACAGCTGTAGCAAAACATTCAACACAAGCCAACTGCTAAGCAGAATAAAACAAAATCTTGCATTAATGATTTTTATCTCATTATCAAATACTCTCTAGTGTATGAATTTCAACCTAAGCACCTAAGCACTTAGAGTTCTCTCTCCCCACTCCCTCCCCACACAAACATGGAATAAACCTCAGTGACAGTGGGTTTGCATAAGGAAACAAATCACTAAAAAATGGACAATCAATAAATAAAAATGTAATGAGTAGAAGACCTAAACAGATATTTCAAAGATACATAGATAAATAAAGACAACCACGGGCAAATAAGCACATGAGAAAATCTCACCATCACAGGTCACTAGGGATTACAAATTAATATAAGACTATAATGCCACTATGTATTTATTGGGGCTACTTAAAAAAAACAGGAAGAAGGTACTGGAATTATAGTACAGCAGGGAAAGTCTTTGCTTTGCAAGACCCGAGGTTCTATCCCTGGCATCCCATTGGGTCCCTGAGCACTGCCAGGACTAATAACTGAGTGCAGAACCAGGAGTAACCCCTGAGCATCACTAGGTAGGTGTTACACAAAAAAGGAAAAAAAACAAAAACAAAACAATTGTCTCAAAAACAGAAAGAACAAATCTGTTTTCCAAATCCCAAAAGATAATAGTAACAACAACAACAACAACAAAGACAATCCCCTAAGTGCCCGAGAACAGAGGACTGGCTAAAGAAACTGTGGTACATCTACACTATGGAATACTATACAGCTATCAGAAAAGACGAAATTATGAAATTTACCTGCAAATGGATGAACATGGAGACTATCATGCTGAGTGAAATTAGTCAGAAGGAAAAAGGACAGATATAGAATGACTGTATTCATTAATGGGATATAAATAGATACCAGTGTTTTACTAAGTGTGGGAAATGGTAATGTCAGACTAGAACTCACCTTTGAATATACACAAAGAGACTTAAATGATAAACTCTAAATATCTGCAGGGCTAGCCACAATGTGTAAAAGTGGGAGAGAGAGTGCAGAGAGAGAGAGAGAGAGAGAGAGAGAGAGAGAGAGAGAGAGAGGAAAGAGAGGAATCTGCTATTGAGGCAGCCTGGGGGGTGGGTGGGAGGGGGTGTGGGTACATTGGGGGTGGGAATGGGGCACTGGTGGAGGGATGGGTACTGGAATACTGTATTACCAAGAACCAATTATGAACACCTTTGTAATTGTATGTCTCACGGTGGTATAATAAAAAATTTTAAAAAAGACAATCCCAACGCTAGTTAGGATGTGAACTAGTAAGAGCTCTCACTTCCTGTGGGGATGGAGATGGTCCAGCCTCATTGAAAGACAGCAGTTGGTAATTTCTTGCAGAGCTGACCATAGTTCCTAGCTTTTTTTCTAAATGAGGTGAAAACTTGGGTTTACACAAAAGCCTGCATGAGAATGTTAAGAGCAGTTTTATTTATAATTGCTAGAAACTGGAGATCACCACAATATCCTTCAGTGGGACCTGGATAAACAAGCCAGTACATTCCAACAAAGCAATAATGTGCAGCAGTAAAAGGTCTGAGATGTCTCATCATAACCAGCTAGGGAGGAAATGTGAATACATGCTGCCTGGTGAAAGGTGCATAGAATGTGATTCTGATTACATGACATTCTGAAAAGGGGAAAGATAAAGAGGCAAAAAAAAAAATATGAGGGGGAGCGATAGCAGGTTCGTCTGGCATCCCATATGGTCCGGATTCGGGTGATTCGAGTCGCAGGGTAACGGGGAAAAAAAAAAAAATATATAATATAAAAATATGATTAGTAGTTGCCGGGAATTGAGGTGGGAGAGAGAGAGGGTTGAGGGTGTTTTTAGGATGGTGGAACTATTCTGTATGACACTGTAATGGTTGATACTTGACATCATGACTTTGTTTGATCTCATAGAACTTGAAAACCTCAAAATCAGATATATGCATTAAAAACCATTTAAGATTTGACTTGATCACTTGATCACTGATCACTTGAATTCCCATTGTTCATTGATTGCTTGAGCGGGCACCAGTAACATCTCCCATACGTCCTGTCGAGAGCTGACCCAAGGGCATCTGCTCGCTCCAGGAACACAAAGGGCCTCAAACCATTCATCCAGGTCATTTGGCAGAACCTGGCAAGCTACCCATGTTGTATCTGATATGCCAAAACCCAGTAACAATTAAGTTTTGACTAGTCCAAGATAAAATGCAGAAGGTAGCAAAAGGGTCTAACTGTATTACAAATTTATGAAACTGCTTCTCTGAAGGTTACAAGAGTAAAAGATGCTGAAGTTGGGACCAGAGTGACAGTACGAGATATAGGGCCCATGCCTTTGACACAATAGTCCGGGGTTCAACCCCAAGCACCACATATGGTCCCCCAAAACCCTGGCAGGAGATCCCTGAGCACAGAGCCAGGCGTAAGCCATGAACACCATTGGAGCGGCTACCAAAACTAGTAAGTTGCTGAGTTTAACTCCACAACTGAAAGTGGGTGGATGGATGAAAGGATAAGATGAAAAGGAAAAGGAAAAAAGTGCGTAAGTACTAGGCTAGGACCTAAAGGTATGGGTTAGGTATGGGTTAACCCAAGAAGGTATGTGTTTACTCTAATACTCCTATTGCATATATATAGGAAAGGAACAATGATGTAAATTGATGGTGATGATGTGAACCAGATTTCTAACTATTGCATTGGGACTTTATATATAAGTAAGGGAGACTGGCAGGATCCATGTGGTAATAGATTAGAGTTGGAAAGCGTTGATAAGGATTTATGTTTAGATTAATACATATACACATATGGAAATAGTTATTGATACATATCTTTGTAGCCTCCCATTTATTTCCATGCTTTGTCAGCTGAGGAATTGGGGAAGCTTTAACACCTCAGCAGCAATGAGCATGTCTAGCATGCAGATCACCCTCAAATAAAAGCATAAGGAGCCCATTGGATAAATGGTGGGTTTAGGATTGGGGCAGGAAATACCTAAGTGATTCTAGAGACTCTTAGAGAGCTAAAAAGCAAGGACATTCTTAGGAAAAACCAAAAATAAACAAAATAAAACAACAACACGTAATGCCCAATCTGTCCAGAGCAAAGCACTGGTAGAATTTTTCTTGTGGCACATAAGGGAAGAGTAAAGCAGAAGCTTTACTCTCCCCTCTCCCTGACTCATCACTGATTCCAGCTCCTTATAGCCATGCCTGGTCCTGGAGTCGGGGCCTCTCTTCCGCTTCCTCCCCTCCCCTGGAAGAGATGGGTCTGACTGGGGGGCAGCTGGCAGGGGCTGGGAGCGAACAGCACCCTCATATGCCTCTCGGCTCAGTCATCTCTTTCCCAAGTGGCCTCCCCATGCTCAGCCCCCGGCTTCACTTGCTGTTGGCAGGTGTGGGTGGCTCGTGTGCCAGGGTGAAGTGGGGCAGCCACAGGGAACCTCGCGAGGGAGGCCACTTGAGGCCACCCGGCCAGCAGAGCCCGGTGCATTCTGCATGTGTGCGCCCCCAGACTGCAACCTCACCCGACCTGCTTTCCAGAAAGCAGAAGCCAGGCCTCCTTCCTCTCCCTCTCTCTCACCTATCGTGTCTTGTGGCAGGGAATAGTCACTGACTTTCCAAACCTAGAAAAGAAGCCCTGGCAGGAAGGGCACTAATTCAGCCTAAGAGTGCCAACCTCTTCCCCCTCCCTGCAAACTCAAAGGCTCCACCTCACACTGCTCTTTGCCCTTGGGTTCCTTTCAGAAGAGCGGTCTTCGTTTTCCTGGTATAGCCCCGCTCCTCCTTCTTTCTCTGCTAATAATTTACCCCGTTGTATTTCGTCTGGTTTGATCTAGGGTGGTGCAGAGTTGGGGGAATGGATTTGTCCTTTACCAACCTTACATGGCACCCTCCTTATTTGTCTGTCTGTCTATCTATCTATCTATCTATCTATCTATCTATCTATCTATCTATCTATCTATCTATCTATCTATCTATCTATCTATCTATCTATCTATCTATCTATCTATCTATCTATCTCTATCTTCTATCTCTAACTCTTATCATCATCATCTATCTATCTATCTATCTATCTATCTATCTATCTATCTATCTATCTATCTATCTATCTATCTATCTATCTATCTATGTTGTTTTTTGGGTCACACCCTGGGATGTTCAGGGATTACTCCGAGCTCTGCACTCAAGAATTAGACTTGGCGGTGTTTGGGGAACCTTATGGGATGCTGGGGAAAGAACCTGGGTTGGCCTCTTGCAAGGCAAACGCCCTCCCATTGTACTATCACTCCAGCCCCCTCTTAATGTAAAACATACATCTCAACACCCGCAGTGGGCTGGAGGTACCTCTGCCTCCTTCACTGCCAATGTTTTCTTTAAACTCTTTTGGAGGTTGCAAATCTTGCCTCCTTTCCCTGGCCCCAGGTCTGTTCCATTATGGAAATTCCTGCCCCCTTGGGCTTCTCAGAAGGCTCTGGAACTCACTTGCTTGTCTCCCGGCTGTTGTGTTGTTTCCCGTCACTATGGCAGGGATTAAGGCTGTAGCCAGGGAAGGCTGGCAGAGGGGAGAGGCAGGGCAGAGAGCCTGATTGGAGAGTATCAGCCAGCAGAAACCGAGAGAGACCGAGCACCTCAAGGTCCCAAGAGAGATTTCAGTTTGGTTTGGTTTTGGTTTTCAGCTGGGCTTTCCAGGGGTGAGCAGGCTTGCCTTCAGGCCTGGACTCAGACCAAAGTCACAGCTAGAAAACTGGGTCAGTCTTCGAGAGGCAATTCCCAGCTCCTAGACCTAATGAGGGAAAAGAATCGCAGAGCTTCCAGTTTTCCTCAGTTCCCTTTGTGATGAGCCTGCCTGGGCATCCGAACACAGGCTTAAGGGCCCATCTGCTGCTGGGTTGAGAACAGCCTCAGGACTAAGGAGAGGCGGTCAGAGCTAGTGCTCACACCTGCCTCCTTCTAGCTCTGAGGCCCCAAATTCAGGACCTCAGCCTCTCAGCCCAAATGTGGGGGTATTCCTCCAGGACCAGCCTGATGGGGAGTCCTGAGAAGCTGAAGGGCCAAAAATGGTGGCTTGGAGCCCAGGGAGTAGGCAGGATATAAAGGTGCCCTTTGGTATCAGGAGTCTCAGAGGGCCAAAGCCCTTCACTGAGAGCAGGGACGGAAGGGGGAGGCAGGCCTTGGGCGGGGACCACTCTCCCCAGGCTGCTACACTCTGGAGATTGAGGTGCCCCCTGAGTCTCCCCAGTCTGAGAGACTGAGAGTTGAAATTTCAGGGTTGGCTTTCCAGAACATGCTGAAGGTACGTTTGTGGAGGTAGGAGAAGACACATTTTATTGAACAATTTGGTCATTTCTTGAATAGCTTTAAAACATGTTCAGAGGATTTCAGAACCCCAACCCTTCTCGTGTGAGCCAAGAGGTCAGCGAGCAGACACAGCAGAGCTGGACGTGTGCAGGGCCTCTGAGTCACCTTTCAGATGCTTCCTCTCACTTGCGTGGGTTTGCCCAGAGCTTGGAAATGGAAGGTGAAAAGGCTGAGAAGCAGCAATGACGGGAAGACACTTAAAGCCAAGAGGCCGATGCTGGTGGCGAGTGAAGGACAACCCCAGGACCAAAAGGCCGGAGAAGCTGAACCCTCAACCTGCTGCAAGGAACTGCAGATTGTCCCCGAGGGCCTGATGCTCCAGAGAGGCCCAGCTGCAGAGGAGGCGTCCTGCAGGTAAAGCCCAGACAGAGAAAGAGGGAGAAGGTCCTGCCCCGTGACAAACAGAAGGTGGTGACAGCAAGGCCGCCCGGGGTGGCTGGGCCTCACACAGCGCCACAGTATCCCGGTGAAGGTGCCCCGTGCTGCGGGCACACAAGCCCCCCAGTCAGCAAGGGAGCACCGAGCTCACCCTCTCCCGGGACTCTCCCCGTCCCACCGGCCCCACAGAGCAGCAGCAACTGTCCTGACCACCGTGCAGGCCTCGCTCCCTGGGGCGGGGCCGCCACACCTTGTGTGGCTCCTGTGTGGGACACACCAGAAAGCCGTCACAGCACCTGCACCTAACTGACGGCAGGGTGTGAAAACCCCAGCACGGCTCAGCGATGCCTCCTGGGAAGAAGCTGCAGAATCCCGGTTCCAGAACAATGAGCCCTTCCCCAGTGAAGGAGGAACACGAGGTCCCAGAGCTGAGCTGGTCGACCAGAAGGCCGTCCACTGCAGGCTCCCCCAGATCAAAGTTTGGCCCAGGGCTACCTCCGTTCTGTGTTTGCTTCCTTCCTTCCTTCCTTCCTTCCTTCCTTCCTTCCTTCCTTCCTTCCTTCCTTCCTTCCTTCCTTCCTTCCTTCCTTCCTTCCTTCCTTCCTTCCTTCCTTCCTTCCTTCCTTCCTCTCCTTCCCTCCCTTCCTTCCTTCCTCCCTTCCTTCCTCCCCCTCCTTCCTTCCTTCCTTCCTTCCTTCCTCCTTCCTCCTTCCTCCTCCCTTCCTCCCTCCCTTCCTCCTCCTCCCTCCCTCCCTCCCTCCCTCCTTCCTTCCTTCCTTCCTTCCTTCCTTCCTTCCTTCCTTCCCTTCCTTCCTTCCTTCCTTCCTTCCTTCCTTCCTTCCTTCCTTTCTTCCTTCCCTCCCTCCCTCCCTCCCTCCCTCCCTCCCTCCCTCCCTTGTTGGGCTCTGAGCTGCTAGCCTTAGGGTCCAACATTTTCCCACAAGACCCTAAAGGCAGGACCCAGAAATGGGCCCTGCCCATAAGGTACAACCAAAACATCTGTGCTTATCTGAGCTGAGGTGAGGCAAAATGTGCCTGGTCTTCTGACCTCTGATCACAGGGATATGTAAATCAATGATTGTTATCTTGCAAATGTTACCAAGTAAAATGTAAGATAACAAAGGTTTGCATGGTGTGGATGCCTCTAGGCCAGGTGTACCTCCGACCAACTCTCTCTCTCTCTCTCTCCCCTTTTTCTCTCTCTCTGGGGATCCAACCCAGAGCCTCACATAAGCAAAGCATCCACTGAGTCCCTGAGCTCCATCCCAGCCTCTGAATCTCTTATTCTCCAAGTCCCAGTCTTGTCCCAGGCTGCCTTTGAAGGCCGGATTCTCAGAGAATCAGTTATTCAGCCTGCACAGTTCCAGAAAGGGCAGTAGCCAGGACATTGTGGCAACTTTATGTCCCCTCTTTGTTCTTTTAGGGTGTCTGGCTTCTGAACAACTTCTGCCTCTGGGAAACGTTCAGCCCGCACAGACATGGAGCTCACAGTCAGGACAAAGTCTAGAGGCGAGGCACTTGCTATAGAAGAGACACTCATGGCTCCCTGGATCCCTCAAAGCAATGCCTCTGCTTTGGCATGAGGACCTCCAGTTACTTCCTCCTTCTCTTAATGCTATATGGAATGGGGATCACCCCCCAAATGCACCCATACCCCCCCCACACACACACACAGCATTTGTCTAGAGACATACTTCTTTTGTTTTGTATCACTGTGTGGAACACCAAGGTGCTTGTCACGCTTCCTGACCATGATGCTTACACACCTTTGAGTTCATGCTGCTAGTTAGGGTCCTCCCTTTTCTTTGCACATACCTGGCTGTCGTGCAGTCAGAGATTACCTGTGGTGCCAGAATCACAGCAGGGCTTCCAGGATCACGCATGGTACATGCAGAGGCACCAAGGATTGCAGTCATGACCTAACCCTGTGATGCAGGCACTGTAAGCCACTAAGCTGCCTCCTGGGTCCCAGAGAACTCACTTGGGTCCATGCCTATCTGGACCAGAGGACACTTTTCCCATCATTTTTCCTGCTAGATGTAGCCAAGTGATCAAATTTCAAACATGGAGATGTAAAGACTGTGTGTCATTGCCAGAAATTGGTTGTCAAGGGAGAAATTGGACAACCAGAAATTGGTTGTCCTCCCTTTTGCCCCTTCCTCATTCCTGAGGGCTGGAGTGTGGCGCTAACAGCAAACCCTCAAGTAATCATTTTGGTCCAGAGGCAGCGTACAAACACAGGGTGGAAGGAACTTCAGAGCATCTGGCTCTTGGCAGCAGACATTTTTACACAGAGAAAACACATTTCTGCTTTGTTTAAATATTTAAGTCATACTTGCTTTGATATTTCTATTACATGCAATGGTCCCCACACCTGAACAATGCATTTTTTCTTCCTGGGCTCTCTTACACCTAGGGAGAAATGTGTGATCAGAAAAGTCCTTTAATTAAGGCTGCCTCAGCAAGAGGTCGATTTCCTGCAGCAATGGTTGAATCTATGGCATAATTCCAGGGGTGCAAAATGAAGCAAGATGCCCCGAAGGTAGTGTCGCAGCGGGGCCTTGTAGGCCAGTTCTGCCTTGCCACTCTGGGCACCGTGCTTGGCTGTATAGCCTCAGACCTGGTTGTCCACTCCAGCTGAGGATCGTGTGATTTATTCAATATCCTGTTAACAAAATCCTTTCTTTCAGAGTCGGTCAGTAGCCCATCTTAGCCCCTGCCAAACACTTTGTTTTAAAAAAAAAAACTTTATTTTATTTTATTTTATTTGCTTTTTTGGGTCACACCCGGCAATGCTCAGGGGTTTCTCCTGGCTCTGCACTCAGGAATTACTCCGGCGGTGCTCGGGGACCATATGGGATGCCGGGGATTGAACCGGGCCAGCACAGGCTGGCCACGTATAAGGCAAACGCCCTACCCGCTGGGCTATTGCTCCGTCCCTAAACACTTTTTTTTAACTGTAAGATTTTACTAGCATGATTGATTTTTGCCATCGTATGAGTCCACTGGATAATCCAGCAACTAAAACTCAACACGAGGCATGCAATTCATTTAAAAGCCAGAACTTCCCAGGACCCTTCCTATACATGCTTCAGTGGGGGCCAGATTGGATTGTTTGTACTATCTGGAGTCCCTCATTGCAGGGCAGTGATGTACCATCTGTTAGTTGAAACCATGGCATTTGGGGAGGTCACTGGCAACCCAAATTAAACACACATTTAGTTCAATTGGATTTAAAAAATCCTAAAATTAAAAGTATTTCCCCAAGGCAGCCACAGTTCATTTCTCCAGAGGCAGTTTCTCTGGCAGTTTCAGTTGTCTGAAAAACTGTCAGGTACCACCCAAAGGACAAAATCAGCAGAAGCAAAGTGAGGGAGTGAGGCTTTAAAACAAACTCAAAAGACCATTCACAGTCAGAATAATCCTCCATTATTCATGGAGGATTTACTTGTGGGCATTTACTTGTGGGCAAAATTCAACAGCCCCTTCTTCAAAGCCCACTTACTCTACACATAGACACTCTACTTCAGAGCCCACTTACTCTACACATAGACACTCTACTTACTCTACACATAGACACAATTCAAGGTCAAATCTAGATGGATTTCCTCCTCTATAGAGGATTTGAAGATCCCCCTTCACAGGATCCACTGGAGATGGGCACCAAGAGAATAAAAAGGAAGTTTGGTTAAGGGCAGAAGCGCCCAGTCAGAACAAAATGCAGAGGGAGAGGGTCAGAGAGATTGCTGACTAGGCCGGACCACGGGCTTTGCAGGCAGGCAGCTGGGCCCCATCCCAGGCACCACATGGTCCCACAGCACCAATGGAGCAACCGCTGCGCGTTGAGCTGGGAGCAGCCTCCAAGCAATGCAGGTTATGGTCTCCAAATCTAACCAACCAACAAAAACATCCTCCACCTCCCCCACCCCCAAATACTGACAGGCGAGCACAGCAGAGTGTGTGAGCTTCTTTAGGGTAAAAGGAACAACCGTGGGGCTGGAGACAGTACAGGGATAGAGCTCAAAGGGCACGTGTTTGAGACCCAAGTTTGATCTTTGGCATCACATACCTCCTTGAGCATCACCAGGGAGGGCCTAATACCCCCAGACCCCTGGGACCGAGCAGCATCACACAGCTGGGGTGAGTATCAGTGGAGTGGTCCCGCTGTGGAGACCCTGCAACCCCCAATTAGGGCCATGGGGATGAGTAGTAGAACACATGTCCAGTGTGTGCAAGGCTTTGATTCTGATTACAGACATCACATGGTCCCCTGAGCGCCACGGAAGTTAGAGCGACGCTGGGCTGAGCTCTGCTAGGACAGGCTCTATCTGCGTCTCTGAGCATTACTCAGAGGTCAACAAAACTAAAGCAACTATATATACACAGAAGATACATAAAAGCATTACATTTATAAAGTTTAATAATGGCAGGTCTGGGGCGGAGCGATAGCCCAGCGGGTAGGGCGTTTGCCTTGCATGCGGCTGGTCTCTGCCAGCCTGGGTTCAATCCCGGCATCCCATATGGTCCCCGAGCACCGCCAGGAGTAATTCCTGAGTGCAGAGCCAGGAGAAACCCCTGAGCATTGCCAGGTGTGACCCAAAAAAGGCAAAAAAAAAAAAAATGGCAGGTCAGGCAGGATAGCACAAACAGCTATTCCTTTTACCCTAAAGAAGCTCACACACTCTGCTGTGCTTAGAGCAACTGCCTTGCCAGCATGCTGTTGTGAGTTCAAGTCCCCAGTATCCCACATGCCATGAACATGATTCTGGCACACCTGAGATGAGCAGTACCTCCATCAACCCTTCCAGGCACCACATGGTGCAGCCAAGTATCTGGAAGCATCACCAAAAGGGATGCAACCCCTGACAAGCACCATAACTGAAAAAAAAATATGTTGAGCACCAAAGCCGGGAAATACAACCCCTGGAGCACCGTGTGGGTACTGTACAGTCCTAGGTGAGCC
This sequence comes from Cryptotis parvus, assembly GCA_021461705.1. Lineage (NCBI taxonomy): Eukaryota > Metazoa > Chordata > Mammalia > Eulipotyphla > Soricidae > Cryptotis > Cryptotis parvus. Next base: position 99,634 of record JAJIBD010005599.1, on the reverse strand, counting down.
ACATACCAATAACTTTCGTGCTTCAGTCTAAGGGTGCAAGCCCTGGCACGTGTGCAAGCAGCACAAGTGAAGGCGTGTGACCCTCAGTGAGCTTTAAGGCCTTGTGTGCCAGCACTGTGGCCCAGTGGGCACCACCTCCAGGGCAATTGTGCAATCCTACTCAGCAAAACAGTAACAGCAACATCATCAATAACAACAAAAGGAAGGGACAGGAGAGGGAGGAAATAAAGCAAAAAGGAAGAGGCGAAGCTCAGTGCACTCTACATCCCTGTGGTAGAATAATGAAAGAAATCCAGGCTACAAAATACGTAATCATTGGTGCCTTGGGTACCCCTGATGGGGAATCCTCAGCGACTATGTGATAGTCTCCTTCACTGGGCCAACTGGTGTTCACGTGACCCAAATTCTTTCTGTTTGTCTATTTTGGGGTCACACCTGGCAGGGCTGAGGGACTCTCAAATCTCTGTGAGAGGGATTGCTCCTGGCAGTGCTTGGGGGGCGGTGTAGTGCTGGGGATCAAACAAGGCTCCTTGCATGCAAAGTATACACTCAACCCATCGAGCTGACTCTCTAGTTATCACGAACACCTGATTCATGATGGACACATGTGGCCCAACAATGCCTCCAGGAGTGTCCCGGCTGTCCGAGGTTTGTGTAATTACACTCCTGGCACTTTGTTCGCCTAACAGTGTAATTCTCAGTGATGAGGAAAATAGACCCCTGCCCACATTGCAAACAGGCCAGTGCTAGAGAAGGAGGAGCCAAGGGCGGTTCCATCTGGGCTGCATGATGTAAGCACAGACTGCATTCAGGATAGCCTTGAGACAGTCACAGTCTCGCTTTGTAGCCAAGGAATGGCCTCCATATGGGCTCTTGCCCTCGAGACAGTCTCCACTTAGCTTGGAGAATGACATCTTGAGAATTTCTGCTTCTCTACTTTCCCACCAGCTTCCTGTCAATGGCCCTTTCCCTATCAGACATCCTATTCAATGAAACTTCTGATTTTGTTCAGGACCTAGCGTTTCAAACATGACTTCAACTAGCTCCACTGGTGTTACGTACCTGAATTATTCCAACACCCAGAGGGTGCCACTTGACTGGTCTGTGTCAGTCAATTTCTGCAACATCAAAACATATCTTGAACACTTGATCACTTGCATCCCATTATTCATCGATTTGCTCAAGCAGGCGCCAGTAACATTTCCATTGGACCTTAACAAGTGCCAATGTAGCCCAATGGCATCTGGTTGATTCAGGAATATGAAGAGCCTCAAATCGTTCCTTCAGGGTCTTGACAAGGAAGTCTAACCATCTTGTAGGTGGGCGGCCACGTGATCTTTTGACATCCCGTGGGATCCAGTTGGTAACAGCTCTAGTCCAGGGGTCATCGCCAAATCGCATTACATGTCCAGCCCATCTGATTTTTTGATGCCTTGGCAAAGGAGACAGCGTCCCTGATTCTGGAATAGCGACGGAGGTCAAAACTCCGGATTCCTTCTCTCACTTGAGTGAGGCGTGATATTCCAAGCATAGCTCTTTCGATTCCTCTCTGGGAGACCCAAATAGCATTCTCATCCTGCTTTCGTAGGGCCCAGGTCTCTGAGGCATATGTTAATGCAGGGAGAACGGTGGCGTCAAAGAGATGTGCCCAGAGTCGGAGGTTCTTTGTCCTTTTAGCTATTTCTTTGATGCCTTTGAAGGCATTCCATGCTGCTCTCTTCCTCCTCCGCAGCTCAGGCTTTAGGTCATTCATCATGTTGACTTCTCGACCTAGGTACACATAACTGCTGCATTCAGAGATGTTTGTTCCATTGAGAGTGAATGGGGCCTCAGGAACTAGTTCATTTCTCATGAACATAGTTTTCTTTTAGATTCAGCTGTAGACCTATCTTTCCACATTCTCGGTCAAAGTCAGCCAGCATTTGTGCAGCTTGGCTAATGTTTGGTGTTATTAGAGCGATGTCATCAGCAAAGCAGAGGTGGTGTAGTTGCCGACCATCTATCTTCACTCCCATTCCTTCCCATTCTAATTGTCACATGATGTTCTCGAGGGTGGTGCTGAAGAGTTTTGGTGAAATGGTATCACCCTGTCGAACCCCTCTTTTGACATCAGTGATCACTTCCTTGTAGAATGGTGAGATCCTGGTGGTGAATCTGTAATACAGCTCACGAAGGATCTTGATGTATTGGGTTTGAACACCCTGTTTGGCTAGGGCTTTGATGACCGCTTCAGTCTCCACAGAATCAAAGGCTCTCTTTAAACAGATGAACGTGAGACAGAGTGGCATCTTGTACTCCCTACAAACCTCAATGAGCTTGGTTACTGTGTGGATATGGTCGATTGTGCTGAATCCTTTCGGAAGCCAGCTTGCTTGCATGATTGTCATTCATCTAGTGTTCTGCCAATCCTGTTCAGGATGACTTGTGTAAACAGCTTGTAGATGACGGACAACAGGCAGATTGGGCGATAGTTGCCCGATGTCGTGAATGTCTCCCTTCTTGAACAGTAGAACTGTCCTGCTGGTTTTCCATTGGGAGGGCACCTTGCATTCGGACAGGTAGCATGTGAAGAGCCGAGCTAGTGTATTGATGAGTACCAACAGCAGATTCTTCAGGTGTTCGGGTCTGACTTTGTCTGGGCCTGGTGCTGTTCCCTTCTTTACCGGCGAAATGGCATGTCGGATTCAGAAGGAAAGAACGTTGGGAATGACATATCCATCCTGTGAAATTTGGTATGTGGGCAGGTGGATGTGGCTATCAAAGAGATTTGAGTAGAATTCATGGATAATCTTCTCCATTGCCTTTCTGGAAGATGTGATAGATCCGACAGGGGGTCGAAGGGCAGTCATCTTGGTCTGTCTTAGAGTTGGCGAAGGACAGGCGGGCGGTGCGAATGCTTTACGCACCAACATCCACATACAAGGAAGATGAAATTGAGAAATTCTACATGGAACTGGAGGAGTTCTATAAAAAAGATCACACCTTCTACAAGATCATAGTCGGTGATTTTAATGCCAAGATAGGACCGAGAAGATCGGCTGAAGAACTCCACATTGGGACCCATGGCCTAGAATGGAGCGAACAGGGTGAGAGACTATCTGAGTTCATCATGTCCACCAAGACCATTCATGGGAACTCACAGTTCCAGAAGGCTGAAGCGAAGCGTTGGACATGGGAATCTCCTGGCGGACAGTTCCACAATGAAATTGACCACATCATCTTCAATTGGCGGTTTTGTCTGACCGATATTGCTGTCGTCCCCAAATTCCAAACAGGATCGGACCACCGTCTCCTTCGGTGCAAAAATTCTACTTCCCATAGCGGGGAGAAAAGGCTGCAAAGTTTAAGAAGAGAACTCCCAGAATGACCATCAACTGGGAACTCTTTGGCACCATTGCAGCAACATGGGAAGATACCATCATTGGCGACATCGATGAAGAATACAACCGACTGGTTCAGCACCTCCATGATTGTGTGAAGAATGCCGAGAGAGAGAAAGACACAAAAGGACGCTTGTCTTCAGAAACTCTTGAGCTCATTTGCCAACGTGGCAAGGCACGAGACTCAGGAGACCAAATGCTAATGTCCAAGCTTGCAAAGTGGTGCAGAGAAGCGATAAAAGCAGACCTCAAAGACAGAAGCGCGGGCGGCCAGCGGTGGGCGTTGCCTGCCGCGGCTCTGCCGCCGGGTCGATCCCCGGCATCCCATAGGTCCCCGAGCACCGCCAGAGTAATTCCTGGCGCAGAGCAGGATACCCTGAGCATTGCCGGGTGTGGCCAAAAAAAAAAAAAAAAAAAGACAAGCAGAAATACTGGAAGATGCAGCAGAAGCCGGGAAAAGCATTCCACACCGTCCGCCTGTCCAAAACATATCTCCAGCATTAAATGATGCACGACTGTAGATGACCTATTAAACCTGTGATTTGGGGGAAAAAGGAAAAAAATATGGAGTCAGATTCTGTCCAATTATTTAAGGAGGTGGGATAGTTATTTGCTAGCATTTTTCTGGCACTTGGAAGTTTCTGAGATCTTGGAGGTTTGTTTCTGCACACTCAGCCTCTTTGCCACATAAAACAATCCTACTGTGATGGTCTGGAGTTCCACCTCCCTGTTCGACAAATTTCTGATTCTCATGTTGGCTAAGGAAGGAGAGAGCAGGAGCTGTGGCATGCAGAGCTGCAAACTCATCAGCTCCAACCCCCACTGGGGCCGCCTTTCTTTTGGCATTGCCTGGGAGTTTGTGAGAAGCGGCAGAGGCTTGGACCCACCCTGAGCTGCTGTATCACATCTGCATGCTAACAACATTGCCCGGGATTATGACTACACCCGGAGGGCAAGAATCACTATCCACACCCAGAGGGGACCTAGGGGGTAGGAACTCAGCTCTTCATAATCCCAGAAAGCCTTGAACAGGCCAAGATGACCTTCCCTATGCTAAATCCCAGAGAGTTAAAACAAACAAACCAGATTCATTCATTTGACTTATATTAGGGTGAATCACATGAAACTGCCAGTCTATAGGTTAAAGGGATGGAATATTATTGGTCAGATATGGCTCAGTGTTCAGCTACCCTCCGGGGGTGCTCAGTGGGTGATTTGCTTCTGGGGATGGAACTAGGCCTCCTGCAAAGCAAAGTGATAATTGATGACTTTATGGAAGGTGACCAGACATACTGATAATAAAGCTGCTGCTTCTGGAAACACCCTGTGGCCCGCAGGGTCAATCTTTACATCAGCTGTGTCTGTAGGTACCCAGGCTAAACTGGGGTGTGCCCTGGTGCTAGAGCACCTGTCTTGCCTGTGTTATGGGTGACTTAAAAGTGGGAGTGAGGGAAGCAACAGCCTTCAGAGGGGGAGAGTGCCACTGCCTTCCTGCTCAAGGCTGGGGAAGGAAAGGGTCTGGGAGGCTAGGACTGGTAAAGTCTTCCACGAGCACCTGCAGGCCGTGATGCCTAAGTCCCAGCAGCCTTAGTGGGCAGCCATCAAGCTGGATCTACATGGCTTGGGAACCGGTTCCCACCACCCTAACTATCAGAGAGCTGTGGCCACAGGAATTGCTCTCTGCAGGAGAGGAGACTGCTGACCGCTGTCCAGGTTCTTAGGTCTGTCCTTGCAGTAAAGTCTTTCATAAGGCCAGGAGGCGAAGCCCGATCTCTTCACTTAGGAACTATGAGGGAGAACAGTAAGGAAGAGACACTCTGTGGACAAACGTGGCCCCTCCAGCGGAGAGAGGCTCTGGATGGCTTTGGGATGGGGTCTCACAGGGATATTCTTTAACACTGACTGGGAATAGAATTCTCTGCATGAGTAGGAGTTATTTGGGATTTTCACAGAGAAGAGCTTGGATCTTTCGGTGGTCCGGTTCATGGTCTTACCACACCTTTTTTTTTTTTTTTTGCTTTTTGGGTCACACCTGGCAACGCTCAGGGGTTACTCCTGGCTCTGCACTCAGGAATTACTCCTGGCGGTGCTCGGGGGACCATATGGGATGCCAGGGATCGAACCCAGGCCGGCATAGGCCGGCCGGATGCAAGGCAAACGCCCTACCCGCTGGGCTATCGCTCCGGCCCCTTACCACACATTTGTTTCTGCTCTGGATCCTCTCCTCTCAAGGGGTCCAGCTAATACTGACAGCCTTAGTTTCTGCAGCTCGTTGACCTTCATGCCGCTGGGCTGGCTTGGTTTAGAGCCACAGTGACTTTTTAAAAATCCACTAGGACCTAAGCCTGCCTGTCTGCCTGCAAAACAAGCCTGTAGCTGGGGCCACAGCGATAATACAGTGGGGAGGGCATTGGCCTTGCTTGTGGCTAATCCAGGTTCAATTCCTGGCATCCCACATGGTGCCCTAAGCATAGGAGCATAGGAGTAATTCCTGAGTGTAGAGCCAGGAATAAGCCCTGAACGTCTCCGATGTAACCTCCAACCAAACCAAAAGAACAAAACAAAGTAAACAAAAAAAAACTGTCTGTGGTCCTGAGTTCAATTCCTAGAAACCCCCACCCCCACCACCACCGCAGTGTGATTCCCTGACACTGGCACACTGGGACCCCAGCACACAGCCACTACTATAGGCTCTACCCCACAGCCAAGTCAAGGGAAATACCTCCAGATAGAAATCATACGAACATAATCATGTCAAAGTATTGGCTATGGCGGCTGGTTCTTCCTTCAGGGCCCTTTCCCCAGTACTGTCCACCCCTGGAAGCTGGACATGGACATTCTGATAAACACTGCAGTCCAGGCCCACACTGTCACAACTAATCCTGGTCCTGGCCAGCTCCACTTTGAGGCCTTGACATGTGGTCTCAATGTCCGTGCAGCTTTTGTGCTCATAGCCACAGGAGCAAAGCCTTGGACCCCCAGTATGGCCGCAAAAACTGAGGTTCCTCCCGTGCAGGGAGGACACAAACACAACCGGCTGGACCTCACCTGGACCTTCCACCACCTTCCTCCCTGCAACCTACCCTCCACCACCTGTAGGGAGCCCCACCCCCTCAATTTCCCTCATTTATTCTTTGAGACTGGTTCTTTCAGATTTTAATTTCCAAGAGCCTCCGTTAAAAGAAGAAAGCCCCAGGAAGCATCCTCTAAACCTTACTAGGAGGAGGTAAGAACTGTTTACTCCAGCCTGTGGGGGTGGGGGGCACTCTGAGGGAGGGTGGAGAGAGCGTGTGCAGGAAGCATTTCGTGGGCTCAGGGGCCCCTTTCCCTGGGGCTCAGTTCCCAGTTCTGCTCCTGCCTGAATCCCAGGGGGCTCTCGGGCTGCTCATTTGCAGTGAGCTATTTTGGGAGGGCAACTACCTTTATGCCCCTCAAGAACCTTCTCAGAGGCTGCCTGGAGTCGGAGTTCTTGGCGCTGCAGAGAGACCAGCGGCTGGGTCATGTGCTCAGTCCTGCACCGGGAGACTCAGCTTCTGCAGCTCCTAATTCTCCAAGGCTGGTGGGAGCAAGTGGTGGTTTGGGGAGGGGCAGTTCAAATCCTCCCTGAGACTTGTTCCTGGGTTGCCATGACAACCTCTCCACAGGCCAATCTCCTGTGGTGCTCCTGTGTCTGAAATCAGTTTCCTGGCTGTCAGCCTTGCTTCAGGCTGGGCTGAGAGACTTCAGATAAAGGGGGATTTCTTTCTGCCTCTCTACCTTTGACACCTTGACCTGGCGAGATCCAAGGTGATTAAGATATTAAGAATTAGGACTTTCAGGCGGATAGCCCAGCGGGTAGGGCGTTTGCCTTTGCATGGCTGGCCTGTGCCGGCCGGGTTCAATACCCGGCATCCCATATGTTCCCCCGAGCACTGCCAGGAGCAATTTCTGAGTGCAGAGCCAGGAGTAACCCCTGAGCATCCCCGGGTGTGGCCCAAAAAAGCAAAAAAAAAAAAAAAAAAAAAGAATTAGGACTTTGTTTCAGTTTGGTTTGGCGGCTACATCCAGTGCTGTTCAGGATTTACTCCTGGTTCTGTGCTCAGGAATCACTCCTGGTGGGGCTTCGGGGTGCAGGGATTTGAATTGGGGTCAGCCGTGTGCAAGGCAAATGCCTTAAGCTGCTGTAGTATCTCTCTGGTCCAAGAAATACTACATTCATGCTGGCTCAAGGTAGCCCATCTCCTTACAGACAAGCAGGAATAAACTTGACCCCATTTCTGGGTGGGACATGAAGGCGGATGACTGGTGGGCACTGCGCACTGAGGGTAGCACTGTCCTGCACCTCCACTCCATCAGCTCCCCACTCAATGAACTTTGGAGTGACAACAATGCTTGCTTTTCTGGTAGTTTCTAGGAAATACATGCAGGTTGCCTTTATGGGAAGAAGGGATAGTTCATCCACTTGCTGAACATCAAGACCAGTAGTTCGTACCCTCATCTCCTTCCCCACGCACAGAGGAGTACCGCCTCTCATGGTGCAGTGAGGGCACGGACTATGGGAGGGCAAGTGACTTATCCTGATTCTCAAGCTCAGGTGTGGGAAGAAACTGAACTAAACCTCCGGCTGTCCGAGCTCCCGCAGGAACTGCTGGCAGGCTGTGTCAGAGAGAGCCTCAGGGAGCAGGGGGATTCTGACTGAGTGGGAGCCGTGCAAGCATACCTGGGGGTACAGTGAGGTGTATGCCCCTGTGGGAAGAGGGGCCCCCACAGCCATTCCCACCCTGCAGAGAAAAGCAGGATTTAATGATCCGGGCGAATATCAACCTGCCTCCTACCAAGTTTACATTTTGTTTAAAATAGCCACAGTGGTTGCTGGCCTTCTCAGACTTGCCAGGTCTGTTCCTTGGTTTGCAGTCCTTTATTTCATTTTTGGGGGGCCATTATCGTGTTTTTAAAAAGGATTTTTTTCTGTGATATGAACTCCAATTAAAAGTTGGGGAGGGGGCCGGAGGCGATAGCCCAGCGGGTAGGGTGTTTGCCTTGCACGCTGCCGGTCTGTGCCAGCCTGGGTTCGATCCCGGCATCCCATATGGTCCCCCGAGCACCTCCAGGAGTAATTCCTGAATGCAGAGCCAGGAGTAGCCCCTGAGCATTGCCGGGTGTGACCCAAAAAAAAGCAAAAAAAAAAAAAAAAAATATAAAAAAAAGTTGGGGGAGGGGTTGCTGGGAGATAGTACAATGGCGTGCCTGGTATGTTCCCATCCCAGCTTTGATCCCTGGCATCACATGGTTCTCTGAGTTAGCAGGTGCAGCCGGGCCTGAGCGGCACTGCATCCTTGGGCCCTAACATTAACTGGGGCCCAACTGACCGAGGATGAGTAGGAGGGGTCCCTGGGTTCCCTGAACTCTCTTGGGAGGTCCTCCATCTCTCTTACAATCCGCCCTCCCAAAAGTACACTCTTATTTGTCTTTGCCTCTGCTACTGGACTAGGGAAGATATAGAAGTTGTGGAAAGAATGCATACATGACAGAGAAAATCATCTCTTCATCCCTTCCACAGACTCACTGAGCCTGGCCTATGTGCTGGAAGGACAGACAGATGGTCTGCAGGAAACGTCACGGCAGGTGGTGCTGAAGGCTCAGATTCTCAGGTCTGAGTCCTGTTTTGCTACTTCAGGGCCTATGGACCTTGTTTTTCATCTATAGAAAATGGATGGTCCAGAACTTTCCTGGCTTAGGTCCTTCCATCCATGGCAGCTGTGGAGCCATAAATGTGACCTTAAAAGCACCCTTTTGGAGGCTGGAGTGAGTATACAGCAGATAGGGCATTTGCCTTACAAGTGGCTGACCTGGGTCAATCCCCAGCATCCCATATGGTCCCCCGACCATCACCAGGAGTAATTCCTGAATGCAGAGCCAGTAGTAACCCCTGAGCATTGCTGGGTGTGACCCAAATTTTTTTTTAAAAGCACCATTTTGTAAAATTCAACTTCAAGAAAACACCCAAACAACCCATTAAAACATAGTTGAAAGACCTGAACATACCTTACCAAATATCATAGGAGACAAGCATGTCAAAAGATGTTCCCCCTCATACGACATTAGGAAATGACAGATTAAGGCCAGATATCACTGGGGCCAGAAAGATAGCTCAATGAGTCCACGTTTTGCATTGCAAGAGGTCCAGATTCAAACTCCTGCACTGCATGGTCATCTAAATACCACTAGGAGTGATTTGTGAGCACTAAGGTGTAACTCCTGAGCATCACCAGGTCCTCCCTGAGAACCAGAAAACTAGAACAAGGTATCAGTACCCATCTATCACAATGACCAACCCCCTAATGCTGATGGATAACCAAGGCTAGGGAAGTTGTGGATAGTAGGAACTTACTCATTGTGGTGGAATGCAGAATGTTGAAAACAATATTTTACAAAGGTAAACAGAGCCTCACCATATGACTCAGCAACCATGATCCTTGGTAGTCCTCCAAAGGAGTTGAGGATTTATCTCTCCACAGAAGCTCATAGGGGAATGTTTCTAGAAAACCTCACTTCCAAATCCAGAAGCAATGCAGGTTCCCTTCAGTTGCTGGATGCATAAATGACGGTTCAGTTATACCTCAGAGATAGACACCCCAATAAAGCCAATGTGTCAACAAAGCAAATCATGCAAAATATTTTGCTTTCCCGGATATACTATACTCTAAGTGTACAGTAGCATTTGTCTAAAGTAAGGACCTATCTTAATAAATTATTCTCAAGAAATGCTAACCACCATCTAAACCTTCAACAACTCATTATCATTTTGCTGGTAGTGGTGGTGGTGGTGGTGGTGGTGGTGGGGTGTTGCCTCCAGCTGATGGCTCCTGATTGGTCAGAGTGGTATTTGTTGAAGGTTGGGTGGCTGGAAAAGTGTCTTAAAAATAAGACAATAATGAGGTTTTTCATATAGATGAACTCTTCCCTTTTTTGTTTTTTGTTTTTGTTTTGGTCTTGGGACCATATCAGGTGGTACTCAGGGGTTATTGCTAGCTCTATGCTCAGGAGTGACTCCTGGTGGCGCTTGGGAGAGACCATAGGCAGTGTCTGGAATCAAACTAGAGTTAGCTGCATGCCAGGGAAACATCTCAACTCCTGACTATCTCTCTGGTTCTGACTCTTGCTTTCAAAGATGACTTGTCTGAGGTGTGAGATGTTATTTGATAGTATTTTATCCTAAGCACAAATTCTTTCAAAACTGGGGCCGATCTTCTCAAACTCAGATGCTGCCTTATCAACAAAGTTTCTGTAAAATACTAAATCCTTCATTTCAATACTCCTATTTCCAACAACGCCCACAGACCTTCCCCAGGAGTAGATCACTTGATCACTTGAATCCCGTTATTCATTGATTTGCTCGAGCGGGTGCCAGTAACATTTCCATTGGACCCTATCACGTGCCAATGTAGCCCAATGGCATCTGGTTGATTCAGGAATATGAAGAGCCTCAAACCGTTTCTTCAGGGTCTTGACAAAGAGACACAGATACACCCGGCAGAGCAGAACCCAGCTTTCCCTGTTGCGCATGGCCGCTATGCGGCCACACAATTTACCTCCAAATTACCGTGAATATTCTACCCACCCTCTGAGAGAGCCCATGAGTAGATTCCATCTCAAAAACCACTAGGTTTATTCATCTCTAAGTAACAAGTCTCAAGTGTTCAAGATGTATCTAAGAGAGAAGCACAACTCAGGCACATCATCAGGCTCCACGTCTCATTCTAACTGCTTTGCTATTTCCCCCCACATCTACAGTTACTTCCTCCAATGAGGCCTTGATCCCCTCAAAGGGTTCCAGGAAGATTGGAATCAACCTCTTCCAAACTCCTGCCCTTGCCAACATTTTGATCCCTTCCCAGGAACCATGAGCGTTCTTAATGGCATACAGAATGGGGAGTCTTTTCTAGGACTTTTCAATGGTCTTTGCCCACACCCGCCAGAGGACTCACTCTCTGTCACTATCACGATCACTATCCTCCCATTGATCATCTATTTGCTCAAGCGGACACCAAGTAATATCTCCATATATCCTGTCTCATGCTAGTAGAGCCCAAGGGCATCTATTTGCTCCAGGAACATAAAGAGCCTCAAACCATTATATTAGGTCATGGGAATAAACTAATATAATTAGTCACTACGTGAGCCTTGTGAAATGCATTTTTAAATAAGACTTGAAAGTCAAAATGACTTCTTGACCCAAGAACTGTGAAGCACTTGTGTCGGCAGGCATGAAAACACCGTATTTTCTCTCCTGATATCTACATCAGAGCTCTTGGGTGGCGAAGTTCTTGCTAAAGAACAGCAATATTTTGAAAAAGATATTTTTCTGAGAAGTATTTCCCAACAGCGTCCTTAGAATATTCAGTAAACCAGGTTCTATACAGGTTTGCTATGGACTAGGATTTGTTGTTCCATTTATAGACCCCAGACAAAGTAGATTTGGTATAATTTTGAAAGGCCTTGGGGTTTGGGGAACAATATAAAAGCATTTTCTTCAGCTTAAGGTTTCCCTGTCACTTAAGTCCCTCCCAACAGAGCTTGCCTTTTGGAGCTCTGGCCAGCCATTGACTTTCTCCTCTCTGATTATGAAAGTCCTCGAAGGCATCTTTTTCCAATAAGGAGGCTGTTTCATCTTCCTTGGTGCCGTGTTGTTTCATGCAGCTGCCTCCATCAGTGATTGTAACTGGTCTCCAGGAGGACTTGCTGGAGTTTCCACACTGGTCCTTGTTTCTTCACCTTGAGTTTGTGTTACAAAGATACTGTCCTTCCTCAAACTGCGTGGACTCAGCTCTGCTCGCTTCAGACATTTCCTCTGCAGCTTTTTAGAAAATGTCTCTGAGCCTTCCTAGAACTGAAGCGTAGGACTTTGTTTTGCTTAGACTTTGACTGAAGGGGATGTCGTGGCTGCTTTGATCTTCTATCCAGACCACTGAAACTTTCTCCTTATCAGCAACAAAACTGCTTCACATTTTTTGAGGGGGCCAGAGCGATATCACTGTAGGGCGTTTGCCTCACATGTGGCCGACCCAGCTTTGATCACCAACATCCCATATGGTCCCCGGAGCACCGCCAGGAGTAATTCCTTAGTGCAGAACCAGGAGTAACCCCTGAGCACCACCGGGTATGACCCAAAAAAGTAAAAAAAAAAATTGATTCACTTTTTTTTTTATTATTCAACTATCCCTCTGGTGGTGGTGGTGGGGGTGGGGGCACTTATAATTTCTTCAAGAACTTTCCTTTTGCATCCCTTTGCTATTCAACTTGGCTGCTCAGTGCAAGAGGCCTTGTTTTCAGAGGATCTCTGCTTTTGACATGCTTTCCCTCACTAAGCACAGGCATGTCTAGCGTTTGATTTAAAGTGGGAGATGTATGACTTTTGCTTTCAATCAGACACTTAGAGGACATTGCAGGGTTTCAATTGACCTCCTAATTTCAATAAGATTGCAGCTCAGGGACAGGAGGGACCTGAGGAGAGGAGGAGAGATGGGGACAGCTGTAGGCAGAGCAATCAGAACATATACCGTATTTTCCTTAATCACAGTTAAGGTAACTGACACAGATGGACACGGTTCATGATACCCCAAAACAATGACAATAGTAGCATCAAAAGCTGCTGACCACAGATAACCAGAACAGATATTATAATAATAATGAAAAAGCTTAAACTATAATAATTACCAAAATATAACATAGACTTGAAATGAGCACATGCGGTTAGAAAAATAGGGTGTCCGTAAGAGATTATACAGCTGGTAGGGCATTTGCCTTGTATGTGGCCTACCCGGGTTCCAATCAAGGTTCCAAGCATGGTCCCCCTGAGCACCACCAGGAGTGATTTCTGAGTTAAGTGCCAGAAGTAACACCTGAGCATTAGGTGTGCCCCTGCTAAAAAAAAATTTTTTTAAAGAAAGAAAAAAAGCCATAGCATGAAGAGCCTCACAAGCGGCTGGGGAAGCTGGAACTTGGCTCGCCCCAGGCCCAGCTGACAAAGGGGGCACCGGGAGGACAGATGGGTTTTGGGAGTGGGCCCATCACCTCTGGGGGGTCCCGGAAGCAGCCAGATGAGACTCGCCCACCATACTAGCCACCACCTTCGCTGTCCAGACGCTGGGAAACTGCCTCACGACCAGATTAACAGAGCAAAACCAGTTCGAGCCCAGGTCGCACGGCCGCGGCCCATTAAAATAGTGGAAACAGTAATGTCCTTTAATGCACTGCATTCCACGATGTGCAGGAAAGTTTGGCGGGAGGGAGAGATAAAGAGGAGAGAAATGACATACAGAACCCGCCAAGTAGTTGAGGTGTGGGAGGGGGAGGGAGGTGGGGACATTGGTGATGGGAGATGGGTTTGGGTGGAGGGATGGGTGTTGGAACACTGTAGAACCAAAACTCTACATGAGCATCTTTCAATTATATGTCTAAAATGGTGTAATAAAATTTGGGGGGAAATAATAAAATAAGATGAAAAACAAGAAAGAAAAGAAAAAAATAGGGCTTATTAAAAAAAGGATTACCTGCAAAGAGCAATAAAACAAGTCTTCCTACACATCTAAACAATGGAGTTTCACTTAGCACTAAAAAGAATCAAGCTATGATGCATACAGAAAAAATCTTAATTGCAGAGGTTTTTTTTTTTCTCTTTTTGGGTCACACCCAGCAATGCTCAGGGGTTACTCCTGGCTCTGCACTCAGGAATTACTCCTGGCGGTGCTCGGGGACCATATGGGATACTAGGGATCGAACCTAGGTCAGCCGCTTAATTGCAGGGTTTTAAGTGAAAGATGCCAATCTGGAAAGCTACCTCACACATGATTCCAACTACAGAGCATCCGGGAAAAGGCACATTCCCAGAGACATCGAGAGGGATCACCAGCCGTCAGTGATGAAGGATGGATGGACAGAGGGAGCAGAGAGGAGTTTGAGGCAGGGAAACTGCTCTCTATGAGGATGCGAGGGTGGAGCCGTAGCATTGCACATTTGGGCAACCCCTAATGTAATGCAGGAACTTTTGGTGATAATGGTGTGTCAGTTTAGGCTATAAGGAATGTGCCTATCTGGTATGGAAGGTGCAAGTAAAGGGCTGCACCCATAGGGGTGGGAACTCTGTCTCCCTGCTGCTCACCTTTGCTGTCAACCTAAAGTTGCACCCCCCAATAGTTCATTTGATAGTAAAACTGAAACAAAATTCTCTATGACGCCTGGTGACGAGCACGGGGTTGATCTACCTGATTCTGAGTGCTAGTTAGGAGGTGGGGTTCATTAGCAGCACTCAACAGAAAATTCTACATCTGTACCTCCATTTCCTCCTCTGTAATGTGGAGACAACAATAGTGCTTGCCTTGTCTTTGTGAGCTCTAAGTGAATTAATAAATCTAAAGCAGTTAGACAGTGATTGGCAAATAGTGAGTAATCCATCAATGTTAGCTACTATTTTACAAAAGCAAATCTCTTTTTTAAGTGCTGATTCTAATCAATTGTCTGTGTCTGTCTTTTGACTCCTTGTATTCAGGATAAGCAATCGAACCCTGACTGGAAGATTTCTCTGTGTGTCAGGTAGAGGTTTTGTGGGTTTGTTTTTAATTTAGAGCTTTCAAGTCCATGCATGCTTTGAGGCCTGCAAAAATGCCTCTTGGTGAGACCATGCCAAGAGATCAGGCAGAAACAAGGTACAACAGTACTAAACCTATTTCATTTACCTGAGTGACCAGGCAGAACCCTGTTTCACACCTCCCTTCTCCAACCAACTCATTAAAGAGCCAGAGAGGGCCCAAACAGGCAGCTAGAAACAGTGGCCATTGGTGGATGTCACCCACTTTTACTGGTAATAACTGTGACAAAGGATGCCGTTCCTGATGTCACTCTGGAGAAGGAAACTCCATACGAGATTAAACTGAGATCAGCATTCAAGTGTCATAGGAGACAAGTGTAAGATGAATACTCTGGTCATCTGTTGCCCATGGCATTGAGTAATGACCTTGGAGATTAGTTGGGAACCACTGATGAACTTTGAAATTTTGCTGGGAACTTCAAATGCATTTAATAGTTGTTGAATGTTTTCTCAAAGCATTCCAAATGGCAGAATTATGTTTGGAATTCTTGTATATACATATCAATACAATTAGATTGCATTGCAAGTCAGGAATTTTCTGGGATGAAGAGATAGTACAGGGATTAAATAGTTTGCTTTGCATGTGACTGACCTGGGTCACCAGAGCAGTGCTGGGCATGATCCCTGAGTGATCCCTTGAGCACTGTTGGGTATGGCTGAAAAACCAAAAGAAAAAATTAAGGCACGTACATACCTTTTAGGTTCTAGGAACCTTAAATTATATATATATATATATATATATATATATATATATATATATATATATATATATATATTTCTTTCAGATGAGGAATGATCAGACATTAAGTTAATTAAGCAGAGGATAGAGAGATAGTACAGGGGTTAAGGCACACGCCTGGCATGTCTGAGCCCTGGGTCTTCCTTCTGAGCAACACTGGGTGCAGCCCTAAAGGCCCCCCGCCCTGCAGGGCTCACTCAGAATGCATCCCCTGGCCCTGGCATGGAACCCAGGGTCAATCACTGGTGGGATTCCCAGGCCTCCCCCCAACCTCCCACAAGAGCAAAACCAGTTGCTACAGTTAACCCACACCAAAAAGCCTGTGAAAGAGCCAACGAGAGTCCCCAATAGGCAGCTAGAATCACTTTCCTGACCTTGGCCATAGATGGGTGTTAACCCCCTTTCCCTGTAATAACTGTGACAGAGGACATCTCTTACAGTGGGGTGTTGAAGGCTGCCAAAGTCTTGTGAGAACACGCCGCATCACCTTGATTGAACCCCAGAGCAGCTGTGTCAGATGAAGCAGAGCTCAAGAGACCGAGTCACTCAGGAGACATAGTCTGGACCCAACTCTGGTTTGAAAGCCACGTTTGATCCATTGTTTGGTCACTGAAGGAAATATCACGGGCTGGTATGACAGTCTATTACCTCTTCCCCGTGCAGAGCTTTCCTTCCTTCCTTGCTTCCTTCCTTCCCTTCCCTCCTTTCTTCCTTCTTCCTTCCCTCCCTCCCTTCCCTCCCTTCTCCTTCCTTCCTCCCTCCCTCCTCCTTCCTTCCTTTCTTCCTTGCTTCCTTCCCTTCCCTCCCCTTCCTCCTCTTCCTTCCTTCCTTCCTTCCCTCCCTCCTCCTCTTCCTTCCTTCCTTCCTTCCTTCCTCTCTTCCTTCCCTCCCCTCTCTCCCTTCCCTCCCTCCCTCCCTCCTCCTTCCTTCCTCCCTCCCTCCTCCTTCCTTCTTTCCTTGCTTCCTTCCTTCCCTCCCTCTCCTTCCTCCCCTTCCTTCCTTCCTTCCTTCCTTCCTTCCTTCCTTCCTTCCTTCCTTCCTTCCTTCCTTCCCTCCCTCCCTCTCTGTCTCCCTCCCTTCCTTTGTAAAAATCGTTTATTTAAAGAAACTTGCTTAGAGAAATGTGAGGAAGACAGAAAGAGAGATGTGGGTTCAAGAGAGAACATGGGCTTTTCCAGAGCAGGGAGGGGAAGCCCAGAGTACACATCTCCAGTTGAGATGTCGCCAATCTCCAGAAAGAGAATAAGCCCATGTTTCTTTATACAAAGTTGTCTTCACAGTAGAACTTCTTCCAAATCGCTTCAGTTTACCCAGATTCTTTGTATTCAGAAAAGTTAATCTGGAAGTTGGGGGTAGGGTGGGGAGCCTTGGACTTTTGATGGTCCTTTCATTTTCATTTTCTTTTTCTTTTTTTTTTTTTTTTTTGACTTTTGGGTCATACCCAGCCGTGCTCCTGGCCCTGCACTCAGGAATAACTCCTGGCAGTGCTCAGAGACCATGTAGGTTGCTGGGGATTCGAACCCAGGTGAGCTGCTTGCAAAGCAAACGCCCTAGCCCTACCCGCTGTACTATCGCTCTGGCCCCTCGTTTTCTTACCAGGACCTTTAGATTCTCCTGTAGCTTCTTTTCTGACGGGTTTCATTCTTCTCTCAGATGTCTTGTTTTCTCCATCTCCAAACAGCTCAGTATCTGCATCTCAAAGCGATGTGGTCCTCATGCTAGGCAAAGTCTTCTTCATTTTATTGTTTCATTACCAAGGCTCCCCGCTATCTACCTACAACATCTCCCCCATTCACTCCTTAAACTTTTAAGGGATACATGGGTGAAGGTCTGGTTTCTATAGCTGCTTCCTCTGGTAAAGGACATGGATCATCCGTTCCTTGAGCCCAGCTCGTCCTCCTCCACGTGAGTAAACCAATCATGAGCCCAGCTCGTCCTCCTCCAAGGTGAGTAAACCAATCATGAGCCCAACTCCTCCTCCTCCACGTGAGTAAACCAATCATGAGCCCAACTCCTCCTCCTCCACGTGAGTAAACCAATCATGAGCCCAACTCCTCCTCCTCCACGTGAGTAAACCAATCATGAGCTCAGCTCCTCCTCCTCCATGTGAATAAACCAATCATGATTATCTCAGCACCCCAGCCGTGGGCATGTGACTCAGTCTGGCCTTTGACCAGATAACCAATGGAAAGTCTTTTGAGCAAGAGGTCTAAACATTTGGTAGGGGTTGAAGAGAGCTCTTCTTTTTCCATGGAAGGGCATAGATTTGTATGTCTCCCCTGACATGTTTTTGTTTGTTTTGTTTTGGGAGGGCCCATTTTGGGGGGGAGGGCTCAACTCTTACTCCCTATCTCTACACTATTACATGTGGTAGGGGATCTTTCTCAGGTCAGCTGAATTTAGTGCAAGGCAAGGACCAGCACACTCTCCTGTCCTCCGACTTGTTTTATTTTATTAACCTAGTCCATCTTATTATCACGGTCCTGTTTTAAAGAGTGCCTGGCTAAATGCTTTGGAATGTGGATCTTAGCTCTGGATCTGAATCTGGATGCTACTGAGGTTGACGCAGTTTGACAGTACTTAGCTGTGGCCAAGTCCTTCCCTGGCCAGAGGCAGGGAACCTTCCTACAGGAAGAGAATGTGACTGTCCTGGTGAAGTCTGCTGAGCAGACAGAATGGACCGGTGGTAATACTGTGGACTCAGGCCCCCTGTTGTTCCGTGGGAGGCTGACAGCTCATTGATGGCCACACCTGTGCTCTCCTGGTGCTTGGGGAACACCACTGGAGGAAGGGCGTGTTGGGTGGTGTCACTGTCCCCAAGCCGTCTTTCCCCATGACACTGTGCTTTTCACAAATGCCTTGTGAGAAGACGAAATGCCATTTCTTCTTTGAGAGGCTCCATCCTAGGAAGAAGAACCGAGTTCTGAGACATAAACCCCTTAGTTGCTACTTCCCAGGCCAACTTGCCATATCGGGTTGGTAAATCTTAACTGGATGGGTAATGGACTAGCCCAGAATGATTACTTGGCGATTTCTCTTTGCAGAGGGAATTGTTATTGCATCACTTCATTCTTTCAGCAACCCAGAGAAGAGGACAAGAAAGGGATTACCAGCAGTCACGTGGTGCTGGCAACTGTCCTCGATTTCCCCCCAGCCACTCCCAGGTCCTGGGTTAGTGCCTGTGTGCTCACTTAGCCATCCCGGTGCCCCTGAGCAGTAGGATGCTGGACGCCTATTTCCACTCGACCTGTGAGTGCCACATTCTCCGACAAGATCAGTCACAGGCTGGGACTTAACCTTTAGTCTCTGCTGTTCGTCATTCCCAGATGACACGGGAGAAAGATGCTGTTGACTTATGCATGCTCAGTTGGCTTCAGTGCTTTTGTCTGTCTAATCTCCAGGTAGTGTTCACTGCTGCCAGCAATTTGGTCCTTTAAGAAAGTTCCAGCCTCCCTTCCTAGGCAAGTAGCAGCCTGAGCCTCTCACCAGGGCTGGGTTCCAGTAGATCCAAACTAGAGCACCCAAATCTCCCTCCCTATGACCATTGTTCCAAGTGCTTACAGGCAGTCAGGCTCTATGTATCTATTCAAATCTTTCTAATCGCCCCTGCAACTTGTCTATTGGGACATACACACACCCTTGAAATGATGATGGCATTGAGCACAGAAAAGTGAAGTAACCTGCCCAAGGCCACACAGCTAGTAGGCACCAGAAATAGGAGGCCAAGGGTGGGGAGGAGACCATGAAGGGGTGAGGCCATCTGGTTTAGAGTTAGCCCCTTCGCTATTATGCTCTACTGCCCTGCATGATGCATTGACCTTAAAAAGACAGTAAAAAAAAAAACATGTACAAAGGTCACGGATGACAACACAGAACTCAAGATGCTGAACATGTTTAGGAAAGTTGGGGATGGTGGACAGTGACATCTGAGAACAGACTCTAAACACTGAGTCTTTGACCTATGTGGGAAGGAGCAAGTCCCAGGAAAGTTTTATATTTTTATGTATTGGGCATGGGGGGGGGTGTTGGGGAGATGCTCAGAGGCTGCTCTTGGCTCTGTGCTCAGCTTGGGGCCATACCTGGTAGTGTTTAGGGAACCAAGTGTTGTGCCTGGAATTGAACCAAGATCGTGGCCACAACTGTATCCTAGGAAAGTGCCTTAACCTTTGTATTAGCTCTGACCCAAGGAAGCTTTGTGTGTGTGTGTGTGTGTGTGTGTGTGCAGTATGCGTTTGGGCCACACCTGGCAGTGAACAGGGGTTACTTCTGGTTCTTCAGGAGTGATGCTCAGGAATCACTCCTGGTGGGTTTGAAGAACCATATGGGACACCCAGAATCAAATCTGGGTGAGTTGTGTGCAAGGCAAGAACCCTACTCAGGGAGTCAGAGTGATAGCACAGCGGGTAGGGCGCTTGCCTTGCATGCGGCCGACCCGGGTTCAATCCCGGCATCCCATATGGTCCCCCGAGCACTGCCAGAAGTAATTCCTGAGTGCAGAGCCAGGAGTTACCCCTGAGCATTGCTGGGTGTGACCCCCCAAAAAAAAAGAAAAGAAAGAACCCTACCCAGTATACTATCTCTCTGGCCCCCACAGGAAGGCTTTTGAAAGTCTATCTGGGAGTGGATAGAGCAGGTACATCTGGTTGGAGTGAGAGTGACTGGCCGCAGGGGTTTCTCTGCCTTCCTCTAACACATCAGCCTGTTCGTCTGCACAATTACTTAGTTAATTCTCTGTTTTCAAGCACTAAACACTGGAGCAAGTGGGGCCCACCCGGGTCTTGCCAGAGCCCGGCAGAGGATATCATCTAATAAATCATCAGAGAAAGAGGTGAGGAATGAGTGAGGATAAATTGGACTCCAGAGCCTAAAAGACAGCTTGAGGTAGAGCTCTCCAGAGGCTCTTGAGGGAAGGTCTCCCTTCCCACCCCCGCAGCCACACACACACCCTAAAAAGAAGTTGGCATTTGAGGAGGTATTTGGAAGAAAAGCAGGCATCAAAAGAAGGAAGGAGAGGATTATAGAGGTGTGTTCAGAGATAGAGAAATCCAAGAGGAGGCAGAGGGAGGGAGGGCCAGGAGGGAGGGCAGAAAACGTGAAGGAAAACTGTGAGCCCCACCCAAGAAGCCAGAGTTTCTCTCAGTGCTCACCCCCCAACACTGTCTCCTCGGAGCCCAAGGACTTCTTATTTCCCAAGTTCCGAGTATGGGATGAGTTCCTGAGAGCCAGATGGAAGCTGAGCCCAGAGAGAATCCCAGCCTTGAGAGCAGAGTACCTGGCAAGCAGCCTTGGGGCCGAGCACTTAGGAAGCAGGCCGCAGAAGCTGGCCCCAACTGCCTGGAGTGCAAAGGCTTTCTTAGAAGGAACCATGCCCTGACTGCCCCAGCAGGGTCCACACAACAGCCCAGTCACAGGCCTCCTGGCTCCCGCCCACACCTCTCTCCACCGCACCACCGAACTCCAGAGTGTCAGAGGAAACACCACCTCCCACAGAAAACCTAGGGGACTTTCTCCCCCCCACTTCAGTAAACATTTGCTGAAATAACTCTTCATTGGTGGTTGTTTTAAAACACAAAGCATAAAGGGAGTCCTGAGATTTCTTCACATCATAACTTTAGTTCAGCTCCATCTAGGTCATCAAAATGGGGCTCAGTTCCCTCATCTATAAAATATGGCCACATCCTCATTTTACTGTTTCCCCCAGAGGGGGCCACCCGAGGAGAGACTGACCATTACTTTTCCGTTCCCATCTGTTCAATGTCCTATCTGTTCTCTCAGAGCCAAGAGCCATTCTGCTTTCAACATCAGGGATAAAAATAATTCTTTCCAGTCCCCAGCCCCTTGCTTATTTAAATGTCAATCATAAGCTTTGGTTGGCATTGTAAGATGACCTACCACGAATGCAATGGTGACGTTACATCAGAATGGCAATATCCACGTGAAAGAAGGAGAACAATGAAATGCAGCCTGTGGCTAGATGTTACAGGGGCAGAGAATGCTGCCAGCTTAGAAGAAGAAATCATTGTGGACTTGATGAACCTAGGCAGTATGAGGTGGGTAGGTTAAATTGTAAGGTTGTGGCGATGGTGATTATGATGATGACGGCTAACATAACCACAATTACTGAGCTCTTGGCAAATAGCAGGGATTTGTAGGTGCTTTGTAACTGTCACAGTGGATTCTCACTTTAACCTTCTTATAGGTGACATTGTTGTTCCCATTTAACAGATGAGGAAACAGATATTTCCATCTGCTATTTTGGTTTGTTTGTTTGGGGGCCACACCTGGCAGTACTCAGGGCTTCCTCCCAGCTCTATGTTCAGTGATCACTCCTGATCACAGGGCTTGGGAGACCAGGTGCAGTGTGGGGAATTGGACCTGGGTCAGCTGCATGCAAGCTCCTTATCCACTGCACTATCTCTCCAGCCCCTTTACTTATTTTTTTTTTTTTTTTTTTTTTTGCCTTTTGGGTCACACCAGCAATGCTCAGGGGTTACTCCTGGCGGTGCTCGGGGACCATATGGGACCGGGGATCGACCCGGGCGGCCAGGTCGGCCGCTCAGGCAAACGCCCTACCCGCTGGGCTTCGCTCCCCCTACTTATTTGTTTTTGTGCATTCAAATATGTAGGTGCTAGGTGGATAGTCTTTGTAGCAGACATCTGGATGCCACGCTGTGTGGAGGCCTGTTTTCCTCCTGAGGAAAACTCAGCGATGCTGGACACTCAGTGCTCTCTCGCTCTGTCTTCCTTTCTTATGTCTTGGGTGGGGGTTACTTGGGTGTCTGTTAACTTTTTTTAGCTTCTCTTATTTCACCATTCAACGATGCTCAGAATCCCCCAAGACTGTGCCTTAGGACAGTTTCTGTTCATCTCTGCATTGACCTAAAATTTGTCACCTATCATTTGAAATATCATTCTTGGGGCGGAGCGATAGCCCAGCGGGTAGGGCGTTTGCCTTGACGCTGGCCGGCCTGTGCTGGCCAGGGTTCGATCCCCGGCATCCTATATGGTCTCCCGAGCACCTCCAGGAGTAATTCCTGAGTGCAGAGCCAGGAGTAACCCCTGAACATCGCTGGGTGTGACCCAAAAAAAAAAAAAAAAAAAAAAGAAATGTCATTCTTCTTGGGGCCAGGATGGTTCGGCAGATATGGTACTTGCCTTGCACACAGACAACCCGGACTGATCCCTGGCACCCAGATGGTCCCCTGAACCCTGCCAGGAGTCATCCCTAAGCACAGAGCCAGGAGTAAGCCCTGAGTACTGCAGGGTGCGGCCTCAAAACAAAATTAAACAAAGAGTGAAATTTAGTATTCCTAAAACATCACTTTTGACCTAAAGGAGCTTGTGAGTCTATCTCCAACTCCGAGACCAACTTCAGGGAGTACTAATCTATAGTGATACACAAGGACACCCTCCTAGCACGGGCCTCTCATTCCCTCCGCTCTGCGTATGCGGCAGGATGCATTTTGAATCACAACTTTCCCAGAATAGAAGGCTCAGATTTTCCCTAGGTCATTCAAATCCCCTCAGTCTCTCATTTTTATGACTATCGTCCATCTTCCTGGGCCTCTGGTCTGTCATCCTTTACGGACAGGGATGGTGTCTCCTTTTTAGCTTTTATGTCTCCTCAAATATGGTGGCACATGTGCATGGCTCACAGCAAACAGTCAAAGAAGCTTGTATGATTAAATTATTTAAATGATTCTCTGACTCCTGAGCTGTGAGAAGGCAGCTCAGTGCGGATCCGTATTTAGTCTCGGATGGTTGAGTGACATTTGATGGATGAGGCAGGAATAGTAAGCAGATAAGATTCCACAATGTCAGTTCAGCAGTCCTTCAGAAGCCTGACTCTGGGCCATTTAATCATGTATTTCTTCATCCTTTTTTTTTTTTTTGTGGCATGTATTAGAAAATCTAACTCAAACTATCTTAGCAAGAGCAAAGAGGAGGGGGGCTGGAGTGATAGCACAGTGGGTGGGGCGTTTGCCTTGCACATGGCTGACCCAGGTTCGATCCCCGGCATCCCATATGGTCCCCCAAGCACTGCCAGGAGTAATTCCTGAGTGCAGAGCCAGGAGGAACCCTTGAGCATTGCTGGGTGTGATCAAAAAAAAAAAAAAAAAAACAGCAAAGAGGAGGAATTCACTCCATTACTTTCAAGTCCCAAGACTTATTCAGTATATTTTCAGGGAACTTTTGGAGTCTCAGATGATCTTATAGCTGCTTCTCTCTTATATGTCTTGGCTCTCTTTTCCTTTGTCTTTTGGTTCTTTCTCAATCTGGCTCTTGTCCCAAGACAAAGAAATATGATCTGGAACAGTTGCAAACTGCATCCATACACTGGTGTTTTATGTTTTTTTTGTGGGGGGTGGTGGACATAACCCAATGCAGTGTCAGGATTCAGACTAGAATTGCGGTGCAGCTGCTTGCAAGGTGTCTTAAACTTTGTATATCTCTGAGTCCTAGATGGTTTCAAAGGAAAGGAATTCTTTTCCTCAATCTTCATATCAACTCTTAGGGAAGACTCTGATTGGTCCTTTTTTGGGTCATGTGCCCATCCCTGAACCAATCGCTGTACTGTTAGAAAAGGACCACTCCAATTGGTCAATTCCAATCACATACCCATACTAAGGAGTGATGGGACACTAGGATTGACATACCCCCAAGGCTATGAGGAGAGAATAGTAGTTTTCCAAAGAAAAGTACATCCACAACACCCAGCCCTCCTCTCCCTAACTTAGGGCCCAGTATTGAAGCAGAGAATTTGCTATCTCTTCACCTCCAAGACTTATTGTTTTGGGAGGTTAAAGAGAAGATGCTGGGCTTTCCCCAGACAGGACCACATTTCTATAAAAGCTGACCTGTAGTAAGCCTTTAAGCTTGGTGCATGTTGTTTAATAAAATTCACACTGGTTGTTTTATTTTTTTCTTTGGTTTTTTGGGTCACACTTGACAGTGCTCAGGAGTTACTCCTGGCTCTGCAGTCAAAAAATTACTCCTGGTGGTGCTCCGGGGACCATATGGGATGTCAGGGATCAAAACTGGGTTGACCGCATGCAAGGCAAATGCCCAATCCGCTATATTATCATTGTGGCCCCACTGGTGGTTTTTAGAAGAGAAGCTTTTGCATTCCCAACTCACAAATTTCCTTCTCAAACACTTAAGCCTCAAGTATATCAATACCTATATTTCTGTGTGTGTGTTAATTTTTTAGAGCTTTAAACAAGACCACTTCCAAATTTACATCCAGATCATTTCTTTCACCCTAAGGAAGAGTGTCAGAGGCTAATTTCCCTTTCCTGATTAAACCTGGTGGGTGTTTGAACAGCCATAGGGAACAACAGATTCTCATAAGCAGGTATCTATAACTTGTAGAATATATATAACATCCAATCCCAAAATTTTTGTTTAATTTTATGATACATTTTGACCCTTATCTAAGAACTCCAATTTGCACTTTCCAAATGAACAAATCAGGGGCTGCAGAGATCGTTCAGCAGGTAGGGTGCTTTCCTTGCAAGCAGACAACTCTGGTTTGATCCCTGGCACCTCATACGCTCCCCTAAGCCCTTCCAGGAGTGATCCCTCAGACAGAGCCAGGAATAACCCCTAAGAATACCTGGGTATAGTCCCAAAAACAAACAAAAAAATCAAAGTAGCAAATCAAAGCAAATATATTTGAAAGTTCTGCAATAACACCACCTTAAAGACTGAGACTGGTCTGTCTATACCCAGGGCTGAAAAATGAAATTCACCCTGGGACCAGGCTACGGTAGTCAATGCCCCCTGCCCCCACAACTTCAGGCTACGTAGAGTGATGAAACTGGAGTATTTATGTCCCACTTGTAAGCGCCCTGCAGCATCTAGGTGGCTGCGGCTCCTTGTTGCCATTCAGGTGACACACCAGAGTAGATACTCATATGGACGTCATGGGAGATCTGTGTCTCAGCCTCTTTGAATTAAGGGTCGCCATGTGACTTGCTTTGGCTAAAGAGCTGTGAGCTGAGATGAAATACACCACTCCAGGGGAAAGCCTGGATTGCTAATGCATGACTCTCTCTCTCCCTCTCTCCCTCTTTTCTCCCCCCCCCTCTCTCTTCCTTCCTCCCTCCCTTCCTCTCTCTCTCTCTCTCTCTCTCTCTCCCCCACCTCTCTCCCAAAGGAAAAAAAGTGTTCTGTTTGGCAGCAGTCCTACTGAACTGCTACAGCGCTTCTAGTCTCTATCACGTATCTGGTCTTGGTTACCCTTGGTGTTGCTGTTCATCAGTGTTTGACTTATTCTTCCTAATTCACTGGGAGGTGCAGAGAGTGAAGAACTGTGGAATTGTGTTTTTTTTTTTTTTTTTTTTGCTTTTTGGGTCACACCCGCGGCGCTCAGGGGTTACTCCTGGCTTTGCACTCAGGAATTACTCCTGGCGGTGCTCGGAGGACCATATGGGATGCCAGGGATCAAACCCGGGCCGGGCACAGGCCGGCCGCGCAAGGCAAACGCCCTACCCGCTGGGCTATCGCTCCAGCCCTGTGAATTGTGTTTCAATCTTTGTGTACCACTTAGGCATATAATAGAGTTTCAATAAATGCTCATAGGAAAGCCAGTTGATTATTTAGAACTATCACTTCCTCCTTTGAGCAAGTCTGCACAATTCATTACCTTACCACTTTACCTTTTCCTGTTTGCAAAGGGCTTGAGATTCTTTACTGTCTGTTAGGCTTTAAAACCTGACAGTCTAAATCAGCCATCATTTGCTGCTTCCTCTATCTAAAGACTCCAGAGCTCAGACAAGGCATCTTTTGCTCCCATCGCTGACCTTCTCACCTCTCCATCACATTAACTTCACTCACTGGACCCTTTTCACCTGGAAGCTCCTGGCAGATACAGATTCAGCTTCTAGCAGCTTCTCTTCCCAGCAGACCCACAAGAAAAAAAAATCCTAATCTCATCAAACTCACTTGGGCTGTTAGACCATCTCTGAACCAGCCCACTGATCAGAATGAAGTGCATTCACCAGCTGAGTACATGCTTTACAAGCAGGAGGCTAGGTTCTATTCCCAACACTGCAGAGTCATCTGAGCACCACCAGGGGTGAGTCTCAAACACTGGGCCTGGAGTGGCCCCGAGTGGCCCCTGCGTGCTGTGGCTCCCCAAACACAAGCTGCCTTAGGCTGGGTCATGTGATATTGACCTCTAGGTGAGTCCGTTTAAACCTTTCCCTCTCATCACCTGCAGAGGCAACGGTCCTGCAGGGAGACCTGGTAGAGGGCCACGTGGCTGCAGAGGTCTAAGCTGTGTTTGCAGAAAATCATCCCTCCAAAATAATGGACCCTCTTAGCCCCTTGAGGGCATCCCTGAAGCTACCGTAAAGTGATGGGGAGCTAAAGGTCCAGTAGGATGGCAGGTGGCCCAGCCAAGTCTAACACAGGCCTGGGAGAAGATTCGCTCTAATCCCACACAGTGGTTGCTAGCCCTCCCCACACACACCAGCTAAGTTTGTTTGCAGTCTTAGAAGATGGCACAGAAAGTCACGTTCTGTGTTTTTTTCCATTTCCATGTCCAGAGCTGAGCTTCCTGGGGAAACATTACAGGGCGCCAGCAGAGACAGCTGGCTTTGATCTCCAGGCTGCAGTCAAGGTGTCACTGGCCTTTCTGGAGCTGATGCTTGCAGGGGTGCTTGGGGCTATCAAATGACAACACGTTCTAGTCTGTCATGACAAGACTGCCCTTTCCTTTTCTTGCTCACCTCTCGCTGTTTGGAAGAAGAGAGCAGGCAGTGAACACAGTGGGGGTTCCTGGTCCCAGGTTCTGCCTCTCCTCCAGACAGAACCTCCCTGCTGGTGAGGTGCAGTCCACTTCCTTGCTCCCCAGGCGCAGGGGTGGCTGAGGCTCTACTCTGTTCTCCAATCTGCCTGCAGCCCTGTTGTTCCTTTTGCTCTGACCAGCTGCACTCCAAGAAGCATGAACTTTTTCTTTCACTTCCTTTCTTCTGCGGGTGATGAGCTGACATCAGTCTGAGAAGGAGGCTGAAGGGCACAGAATATAAACACTGTCACTTTGAACCGGTGAGGCAGGTCGACAGGTAGGGGGTTGGAAAGGCGTGGGGGTAATCTGGAAATGGGAGATGCCAACCCACCATGGTTGCCAAGGGGTCAGGTGCCACCCTAGCTTCTGTGACGCCTTGGCACAGTAGAGCAGGAAGAGAGGTGGCAATGTTTTGTCCTGGAAGAAGAAGACCTCCAAAGGAGGAAGGGACAGAAAGCTCCTTGGTGCGACCGCCAGGCCCTTCAGAACCCGGCTTAAGGGCGCAGGGGGTGGGGTGGGGGCGGGGTGGACGAGTGGCGGGCGGGAGAGGCACCCCCAGGCCTTCCCCCATCTGCCCATCCGTTCCCACCCGCCCAAGAACAGGCTCGCGAGATCCCCTCCTCCCCGGGTCATCAAGAGCTCGGGGCTGACATGGTGCTGAAGCGCCTCGGTGCGTGCAGGGAACAGCGCCTGGGACCAAGAACGAGGGCTCAGCACGGGCTGCGTGGGCTGCCGGGGCCGTTGTCCGACCCGCCGCCGTCTTCTGGATTCGGTGCCTGGGGTGGAAGCCGGGCGGCGGGGATGCTCTTACATAAGCGCTCGCCGCGTCCTGCTTTCGCGCGCGCGCCGCGCGGGCCGGGCGGGCCGGGGGACGCGATGGAGCCGGGGCCGACGCGCCGGGGCCGGGGCCGCCCGTGCGCGCACGGGAGCGCGAGGAGTCGCGGGAGGAGGGCGCGAAAGGCGTGCGGGGAGGTGAAGGTCAGTGGGTGTGAAGCGGCGGATCCACACCCCCTCCTGCCCTGTCCCCTCCCTCCCTTCCTCTCCGTCCTCGCTGACGTCTGGAGCTGGCAGCCGGGTCGGTTCCGCATTCCCGACCCCTCCCCCGCCGCCCAGGGGCCGCTATATAGCCGGGGCTGATGCAACCCGGTCCCGCCGCCCGCCACAGCCTGCGGACGCGAGGGACGCTCGGCGGCGCGACGGGGGCGCTGGCGGCGGCGGCGGGGCTGGCGCCGCGGCGGCTCCCGGGCCGGGACGGGCCTGGGCACCGGGCGGAGCTCGGCGGCCGGGAGGCAGCGGCGCGGCGTGGGCACGGCGCCGGCAGCCGGGTCCCGGCCCCGGGGGCGCCGCCTCCGCCCGCGGCTTCTGCACGGTGGGTGCCGGGGCGCGCGCGCGGGGTGAGGGGTGGCCGGGGGGCGCGCGCTGGCTGCGGGGCACCTGGGACTGGAAGTCCGGGCGCGGGCGGAGCAGGCGGAGCTCCGGAACCCGCGGCCCCGCGGGAGAACCTCCTGCAGCGCCGGCATCCAGAGCTGTCCCAGCGGGTACGAGCGCTGCAGCCCCGGCCCCTGCCTCCCCGAGCCGGGAACCGGTGGCTTCTCTGGGGGATGGGGGCTCCCACCCTGGGACCGGAGGCTCCTACCGCGTCCCGGCACCCCCGCCCACGCGCTCACCGCGTCTTCCTCGGGTTCTCCCGTGTCGTCGGGGTGCAGAGACGTGCGCCCCTGGGACTGAGGAAAAGGCGGGTGAGTGAGCACCCGGGCCGGGGACGCGGGGCTGGAGGATGGCGAGGGCGGTGAGAGGCCCCTTGCGCTGCTGTGTGCCGGCGGCGGAGGGATGACAGGGAACCAAGCGGCCAGGGGTGCCTGTCCTCGCCCACTTCACGAGTGGCGCCCGGAGGACCGGCCACAGGGCTACGGAGAAGTGTTGGGGAGGGTGTCTCCAGCCGATAAAGAGGGCATCTCTCCTGGCCCGGTGGCTACCCCGAGGGCCTTGGGGGTTCCCTTATCTCACGTGCCAGGTTACATAAGGCGGGTAACCTGCCCCCGTTCCGAACCAGACTCTGCCTCCCGCCCTGCTCAGATGGGCAGTTGGAGGGTGGGTGCGGGGAGGACAGGGCCTGGACCCCTGAACCCTGGGTGGCAGGACTAGGCTTGGCCTTTGGTCAGTGGAGGGGAAAGGAAGCAGAGAGCTCTGGGCTTCTCTGCGGGGATGAAAAAATGCCAGGTGGCAGGCCGCTGTGCTGCCCACTCTATGGGCACGTGGGCATCCGACGGGGGCCCCTCCATGAGTGCTCAGGAAAGGGCCTTCAGAATGTGTGGATGTGCATTCCCAGTTTGCCTTCCAGGGTGCGAAGTTTGCCCAAGGCCAAACAACCACGGGTTGTTCCTGCGTAGGGCCTGGCTCTGAGCTGTGTTCCTATAGCATGGCCCTCCCCTCACGCTTTCCCTCCAGGCTCTTGAAATACACTCCCCTAGCTTTCATCTTTCCAGCAAATCGGCTGCTGCCTGGGTGCATGCCTTGTCTTCCTTTGCAGGTTTCTGGAGGAGAGTTTAACCAGGTATCAGGTGTGAGCCTGGCTCTGGTTTTGTGGAAACCCAGGAGCACCAGGGAGGAGGAGGAAGATCTTTGCTAGCCCCCTGGCCAGTTCAGGTTTTGCCTCGTTTCAAACAGGGAGGACGGATTTCTCAAAGGCTCTTCTGTTCCCTTTCCACTTTGGCTTGCGTTCAGGACTGCAGGCAGCTCCAGAATCTTCCTGAAGAGCTGGTGCTGTGGGGTTTGCAGAGCCGCCGGAAGGCATGTGTGTAGAGGCCTCTGGCTTTTTTCCTGGTTTGGCTGAAGCTACCTCCCAGGAGATATGATAAGTGACAACTACCCTCTAGGAAGGGACGAGGTTGGCCCAGAGTTCTTGGATACACCCCCCCCTTCTCTGCAGCCACCAGGCTTTGCAGTCTCGACCCCCACCTGTATGCAGAGTGCTTGGGCCTCTTTGCCAACCTGCAGAAGCCCTGGCAGGGTGGGTAGGAAGGGGTTCAGTTCGGCTCAGCTTTGTTTGCACCGGGCAGCTGCTGTTGCAATGTTGCACCGACTAGTGCCTCCGTTTCCAGCTCCACTCTGGAAGAGAGGGCCAGCGCCCGCGCCCAGGTTGGCCCGGTCTGTATTCATTCACCCTCAGCGCAGCCTCAGCTCGACTTGCAGCGGGAGCCAGCGCTGAGGGCAAGCTACATTTTTTGCCGCCCCTTCCCACCCCCTCCCTCCCCTCCCTCCTCACTTTCTGTTGCAGGATGCTGTTGGCCTGTTTTTCCATGCGAATGAATTATGTTTGAAACCAAAATGGGAGGAAGAGAAAAATAGAGTGAGTGTGTATGGGCATGCGTGTGTGCATAGCTCGCTAGGCAGGGAGAGCGGCAGGCACATTATTTTTCCATTTTCCTTTAATTAAGGCTCTGTGGAGGTGTGTTTGGAAACAGAGGGTCTCCTATGCCTTTGAGGAGGGTGAGAACACTGTTTGGGCTGCAGCCCGGGCCATATGCAGCGTATGGTGGCCAATGAAACCGGGCCTGGCTCATTCTGTTGCTTGTCTTGGCAGTCGGTTCCATGGTTTGTGTTACCAGCTCTGGAACTTACGGGCTGCCAAGCTCCGTGTGTGTGTGTGTGTGTGTGTATGTGTGTGTGTATGTGTGTACGCATGCACACGTGTATGTGCGCGTGCGCATGCATACACGTTCTTGTGCGTGCATGTGGTTTGGCCTCTTGATTCTCAGCAGAGACAAATGCCTTGGCAACCCAGGGCTGGAATTTTCTCCTGTTTCTTTACACTCATTGCTGGCTAGGGGTGGGGTGGGGGGTGGCCTTCCAGATCCCACCCGTGGGGACATTTTTCAAGTCTGTTTTCTTGTTTTGACCCAGGGATGTCAGTTACAGAGTTCCCTTTCCAAAGTTTGGGCTCTTTTGATCATACTGGGGGTGGGGTGCGGGGTGGGGGATGTCTGTGTTGCCTATGGAGCTCCAGGAGCAGAGATGAGGTGAGCGGGCAGAGAGGGCGGACGCCTGTCATGCTGCTTCCCATGGCTCCAGATAAAGATCCTGCTGACAGGACTGAAGTGGGTTTATTGAGCACCTACTTTTGGCCAGGAGAAACGAGGCCTTGCAAAAGCATTTCGCTGATTTCTGGGAAAGAGTAAACGTCCCCCAGGGAAAGGGTCTGGTTTCCTCTGGGGTTGGGAATGCTCTGCAGGGGTGAGGCCTGCCACCTCTCGTTTTTCTTTCCGGAAGATGCACAGTGCAGGGAGCCAGGGCTCAGAGGGTCTCCCCTTGGCTTCTGGGGAACAAAGCTGTGGTTAGTGCCGGGGCCCAGTGACCCATGCAGCTGTGTTCCTGTCTGCAAGTGTGGAAGAAGCATCCGAGAAATTGAGGCAAAGGACAGGGGCCAGCCCTCATCTCCGCACCTCTGTGTCCAGTGCTGACCTGCCCCACTCTGCTCCATTCTAGGCAGCTGTGGGAGGTGGTCTGCCCCCTGGGCTTCAGCCCTGGGTGGGGGGGGAGAGGAGAGAAGGATCCTCTTTGAGGACAGAGACAGATATGTGCTAGATAGATGGAGACTGAGCTCGAGGCCACCCCACGCTTGGGCCGCTCATGGAGGAAGGCCCCTGGGGCTGTGCCTATTCCGTGCATTAGGTGCAGGCGCTGTTCCAGGTACTTTCCAGTGACAACCTGATTGAAGGCTCTTGCAGCCTTTCAGGACCGATAATACTATTCCCACGTGACAGCTGAGCACGTGAGACACAGAGACATTAGGAACCTTGCCCAGAATCACACAGCTAGTCGGGCCATGCCTGAGATTCACACTCGGGCGCTCTCTGACCAGAGTTCCTGTTCTTACCTGGGTCAGACTCCTGCCAGAGTGAGACAGCCACCAAACGGGCACTTTCGCCACCTCATCTTTTTTTTGTAATTGAATACCATGAGATACAAAGTTACAAAGTTGTGTGTTTCGGTCATACAATGTTCCAACACCTGTCCCTTCACTTCACCAGTGTGCGCTTCCCACCATCAATGTCCCCAGTTTCCCTCGCTCCACCCCTCCATGTACCAACCCCTGCCTCTAAGGCAGGCACCTCCCCCACGCCCCCTCGCTGGTCCTAGTCAGGATTTTCTCTGGCCTGTTGCTCCTTGCCTTCTGGATCGCCTTGTTTTTCTTTGGAGGCTGGTTGACCTACATCCTTTCAGATTCCAGCAGAGAGATCAGCTCAGATAATTCCTTAGCTCCAAAAACAGGTTTGGTGTTTGGTGTGCCCAGATTCCTGGGAGACGGTTCCATGCTCTGTGACCGCTGGCCTGGTGTCTTTATGGTCCCGGCCCCCACCCCCTCCCTCTCAGCATGGTCTCTCCTCCCCTGCCTCCAGGGCTCTGCCCCCACCTTTCCTCCTGTGCCTCCAAGACCCCCCCTTCTTTTTCTCACTCTCATTGGCTCCTTACCCACCTCCAACCTCACCAGCTCTCCTGGGGCCTCCCGAAATCTCCTGCTCCTTGCCCTGCCCATCTCACTGTCCCTCTCTTGCAGCAGTTGGCGCCAGCTGCCACTTGCATACCCACCCGTGGCTCCTGATGCTGCCCAAAGGGAAGCTAACCTACCCCAAGAGAATTTTAGTCTCCCTTCAGCATTTATTTCTGCAGATAGATGATGTCCAGCCTAATGTTCTCAAAGCATGCCTTTTCTTTGTGGGGGAGGCGTGGCTTTCAGTGGTACTCCGGGAGCTTGGGGGACACTTCAGCCAGCTGGGCTAGACAGCTCAGTGTTGGGGCCTGAGTATGTGCTACGATACCAGAGACCTCCAGGACCATATCTGGTGTGTCCCAGGGTGGTCAGGTAGCGCTGGAGAACAAACTGGGGCCCTGTGCACACCAGGCTTATGACATCTCGTGACCCAGCGTATCTTTTCCTTTTTCACCCATCTGTGCTATTCTGGGGAAGGGGCTGGCTTGGCCTCTTGCTGTAAGCCTGGCCTAAGTCTGGCCCTTCAAAGCTAGACTTAAGGTAGATGCTGGAGAGATAGTACAGAGGGTAGCATTTGCCTTGGATCCAGTCAGCCACAGTTGGATCCCTGGCACTGTGTGTTCCCCTGAGACCTGCCTGGAGTGATCCCTGGGCAGAGCAGGGTGTGTCTCCACCCCCTCCCCCTCCATCCCTCCTCCCATGGGCTTAAGGTACTTAAGGTTCGCAGACAGTAAATAAGAGAGGAAATTAGAGTCAAAAAGCTTACCTTTACCTTTTATTTTTCCTTTTGGCTGCAATGACTTAACGTTTCCCTCCTCCCCCCCAGTATCTCAAGTCCATTATCTAGACTGGAAGTATTTTGTGACTTTTCACCCAACCTGTGTAACTGCAATCAGATACCTTTATCAGATCTTTCCTTCAGATTCTTTCTACTTAGGCCCAGAGATCTGGTTCCTATTTTCCTCAGTCCAGTTTTTAGGGAGCTATATCCAGTCCCGCAGTCTCAGGCTCGGCACCCTGGCTGGTCCACTGTGGCCTCCGGCTACTTTGTGTCTTACTGGGGTTGCTCGTCAGTGCTGTGTTGGATCCGTGCAACACCACGTCTTCCTTCCTTGGCTGCTTTCCAGGTTATTCCTGGTCAGTGTCTCAAATTGCCAAAGTCGTTTTGGACTCTGGGCCTGTCTTTTGAGGGACAGGCCCTGTTTGCCAATATGGGTGCTCTGCCCAATCCTAGTACTCGCTCTTGGGGTCCACACCCAGTTACTGATGGAAGCAGGGAGGGCATTTATTTATCTCCCTTTCAGACCTCTGGCTCCTTGCTGCTTTTAGCCCGCGGCTCGCCCCTTTCCTATTTAATCATTCTGCTGTGGAAGAGCCCTTTGTCATCTTTCCAGTCTTCCTTAAAGTGGGTCAATTCCTCCTGACTGTTTCTGGTTGCTTCTGCCTCTCTGCACCCCCCCATCCCATCTCCTTGTAATTGAACTATAAATCATATCAAATTGTTTCATTTTTCCAATCACCAAAGTTGACTCTGGGCCTTGGATCACCAGCCAGCTCCTTAGAGCCAATGAGGATCCAATTATGAAAGGCAGCTGCCCCAGCTCTCTAGCCTCCGCCCTCAGCCAGCCAGGACGACTTCTTGCTGGTGAATGTCAGCTGTTGTGGGTGTCTCCTAGGAATGGCATGTGTTAAGGACTTTGTGGTTTGTATCGGAGCACTTAGGGGCGCCCTTGGAGGAGAAGGAAAACAAGGGAGGGGGGTTTGCTTCTGCAAGGGAGTGCCTGCTGCCCGCCGCCCGAGTGAGTTTGTCTTTGGCATGGGTTCACTGTGGAGCAGGAATGGAGAGAATTTATGGGGCCCCCTGCTCCCAAAGGGTGGGTATCCCAGGACTGGAGGGTTCCACGGTAGCTGAGAATTCATTGTATCGGGGGTCATTTGTTAGTGTCTCATTTATACCATCTGTACGAAAATAAACAGAAGCTGTAGCAGCACTTCTCAGGGCTGAGCGAGGTGGTCTGGCTTCCATCTCCCAGAGATGGTGTAGGCAGGGAAACATCCAGAAGCCTCTGGAGGATCCCCGGGGTCGACTGTGGGAATGAAAATTGTGGGTGGAGGCGTCACGGCCTGATAAATAGCATCTAGACTCCCAGAGCCTGACTTTACCCAACCTGAGTTTGACTAAACGCAGTTATTATTTGTTCATCAACAAGTGCTCCCCCACCTTGTGCGCCTGGAGTGAGGCTCATAACTGCCGTGACTGTTGCTCGTCCCAGGAAACTCCCCCTCTACTCGCTGGTGACCACACAGCAAGGGGTCGTTGCAGCACAGGGAGTTCGGGAGCCTCTGGCCATGAGAGGGGTGGGCACTATATTATTTTTGATTCTATGCCTGAGGTGTGCATCCACCCCCCAGCCCCCCACTAGGGGTTGTGTCTTGTGGAAGTAGCAGGCACCAAGCATTTTCCAGCCGCAACCACCCCCACCACCATCTCCTGTACTGACGAGCTCAGTCATGCATCTTTTGGGGGGACCTCTGGTGCCTGGTAGCTTCCATTCAAGTCTAGGACAGGGAACTTTGTGGGGTTTCTCCTCTTCCGAATTTGCTCTGCCAGTTTGGTTCAGGGTGCCTGACACCACTTCCTGCACCCTCTGGGTGTCCACATGGCTGAGGTTGGGCACCTTTTTGCCATGCACAAATGAGTCCTTCCATCTGTCCTTTTTGTTCTCCCTCGTGGAGGCTGGCATGGGGTGCAGCCACTGTGTCTCAGAGCAGCCTGCTGTAAGCCCAGCTCCGGGGGCAGAAGAGTGAAAGGGGCACACTGGCTAGCTCCAAGCTCCAGCACGGTGCAGACGTGTGAAAGAACCATGTCTGTGTCTGAACTTCCACCCGGCTGCTTCTTCGGGAGCCTCAGAGGGCATCCAAGTCAAGAGTCCTCAGAGAGGAGATTGGGCTAGGCCTGTAGGATGGGCCTGTGTTGGAAAGTTCTCCGTTGAAGGTCGTTCCTTTGCATGGATCCTGGGAAGGGCAGCAACCAGGGAAGGCTGAGAAAGTTCTGGTTCTCAGACTCGGAGCCCAGGAGCGAGCCTGGAGTTGGCCTGTGCTGACGGGGGAGCTTTGGACAGTCAAGTTTCCATTTCACATGTGTGAAATGAGGCTGTGCTTAGGTCTGTAGGAGCAGTTTGATGTTGAATGAGTCTCTGACCCTTTCCTGAGCTGACCTGGGGCACCCTGGGTGCTGAGGAGGGTGAGCGAGAATGTGGGGAAGGAAGGACAGGCTGTGGGTGAGGAGTTGGATACTCCTCAGGTATCGGGTGGGGGCCTCCTCAGGCATTGGGTGGGGAGACTCCTCAGGCATCGGGTGGGAGACTCCTCAGGCATTGGGTGGGAGACTCCTCAGGCATTGGGTGGGAGACTCCTCAGGCATTGGGTGGGGGGCCTCCTCAGGCATCAGAGCAGAGTAGGCGCAGGTGAAAGAGCCAGGGGCACCCAATGCAAGAGTGTTGGGCTCTGAGCAGCTAGTATTGGAGCCTGGCATTTTCCCACCGGAAGATTCTCAGGGCAGTGGAGCTTCCAGATGCTCAAGAGTTTACACCCACGTGAAAGACATCTGTGCTTATCCAGTGGGAGACCAGCAGGCAAATGATTTACATCTAAGGTGAGGCAGGATATGCCTGGTCTTCTGCCCTTGGTAATATGTAAATCAGTGGCTGTTATATTGTAAATGCTAAATCAGTGATTGTTATCTGTTGTGACGGCCCAGGATGCTTTTGCTATGTGATTTGTGCTTGTGTCCCCTCCACCCAAACATTGTATAAAAGGCTTAAACTGTGCTCAGTAAACTGGGACTGCTTTCCAGGACTTCCGCTGTGCTGGTCTCTTTCTTTTGGCAAGGTAGATGCTTCTTCCCAAGTCCTTCCCTCTTCTTTCGCAGGGATGAAGTCTGGCAGGATCCAGGTCTCCCTCATTCGTGCCGGGGAGGGGGTGTTGCTGGCCAGGGCCTCCCGACACTAGTACGATGTCAGATGGGAAGCTGTGGGCAAGTGCTTCATGAACAGACTTGGTTGATGGGTTGAAGGTGCACTGGCCGTTCACCAGTGTCTGTTGTCCAAAGAAATGGTGACTAGTGATGCCTTTGGGGTATGGAGGTTTTGAAAATCACTCACATGATTGATCTAAGAAGAGAACGAAGGAGCCACTCTTACACCTTTGCTTTTGAGATGGGGTTAGTGGAATCCCTAAGGAGCCGCTCTGGATACCCAGACCACAGAATCCGAACAGAGCCAGGGCTCTTGTGGGTCTCCCTCTAGGGATGCTCTTGTGGAGGGAGGAGCCCCAGTTCACATGGTCCTAAGAGGACATCATCTAACAGTGAACTGGAGGCCCGTTGGCAAGAGACAGGACAATGGAAAGCATAGACCAAAGCTACTCCACCAGGATTTCCAAGCAGGTGATATGTTTATTGCTTATGCAGAGAGAAATCTCTACAGGAGCAGCTTTGAACAAAATGCTGCTTATGAGGCCACTTTAGAAACTCACTGTGCCTGAACTACCT
This sequence comes from Cryptotis parvus, assembly GCA_021461705.1. Classification (NCBI taxonomy): domain Eukaryota; kingdom Metazoa; phylum Chordata; class Mammalia; order Eulipotyphla; family Soricidae; genus Cryptotis; species Cryptotis parvus. The sequence continues at coordinate 62,052 of JAJIBD010005599.1, read as the reverse complement.
TTGCGTTCTCAGCATCTCTTGGCTTAGAGGTGGTGGTGGGCAGACCAGTGGGTGATGGATGGGTGGATGGGTATGTGGGTGAGAGAAGTCTGGTTTGTATTGACAAATCAGCTTTCTTTACTGCCTTGTCAGTTTTGGTTTTTATTTATTTTTTTTGCTTTTTGGGTCACACTCGGCAATGCTCAGGGGTTCCTCCTGCCTCTGCACTGAGGAATTACTCCTGACAGTGCCTGGGGGACATTTTGGGATGCCAGGGATTGAACTTGGGTCCGCTATGTGCAAGGCAAACACCCTACCTGCTGTGCTATTGCCCCGACCCCATCCATGTCGGTTTTGTAATGACCATTTCTTACCTGGAGCTTCTCTAATAAAAAGGAGGAAGAGACAAGAATTCCTTTAGCACTGACCTGTGTGATCTCTTTCTTTCATTGCCTGAATCTCTCTTCCCTTGCAAATATTCTGGGCCTGACAGAGCCAGAATATGTTTATGTGCAAAATAAAGAGACCCGGGAGTGGGGCTGTGTGTGTTGGGGGGTTCTGGTGCTGGGCTCCGAGGGGGATCACATGTTAATTAATGGAATTAATTAATTCCATCCTCTCTGCTTCAGTCTCTTCATTACAGATAACACACACACAAACACACACACATTCGCACTCACCTTTAACTTAGATTTGCTTCATCTTGTATTCAGAGTGTCTTGACAAGCATGCAGTGCAGGATGTGTGATTGAGGGGGAGGCCCCGCGCTAGCCCAGAAATAGCTCCTCTTAAACAGGTGCGGAGGTGCTTGAGATTCCACTCTCTGGTCCATCCTCTGTGGAGTATGTTGCTGTTTAAAACCTGCTCCACCGGTTCCAGTTATAACCAATTTTGAGTGAGTTCTCTGTCCAGCCCTGACTGTTTCTTCTGTGTGATGGCATCTAAGCTGGTTTTGGGGGCTAACATAGGGTAGCACAGGGCTGGCACATTGCAGGTACTGGCTCCGTGTGGCTCATCCCAGGGTACAAGCTCTGTGCCAGGGGCGACCTTGGTGCAGACTCACTGATCACGTTTCCTCCAGGACAGAATGGACTGAGTAGGCAGGGAGTTCTGGGGCTAGATGAAAGAACGGGTGAGGTCCTGATGGGACCTGGGACTTCAGCCCTTCCTGGACTCTCCTAGCTGACCAGCCTGCTCTTCTGCCTTCTCCAGGCTGGACGGCCGCATCTCCTGCTATGATGCCTGGGCAGATCCCGGACCCTTCTGTGACTGCGGGCTCGCTGCCGGGCTCGGCCCCCTCACCGGACTCCCCAGCTCGGCTCTGACCGCAGAGGAGCTGAAATACGCCGACATCCGCAACATTGGGGCCATGATCGCCCCTTTGCACTTCCTGGAGGTGAAGCTGGGCAAGAGGCCCCAACCCGTGAAAAGTGAGGTGAGCAGACCTTGTTTTCCCAGGCGAGTCCAAGGCCCAGAAACTGGGCAGGAACTCCTGGTCCGCTGGTGGCCTGAGCCTTCTGTCCAGCATGGTGGTTTGAGACCCAGAGTGTGTGTGGTGCTGGATCCCTTGTGAGACCTATAGAATCTGGGGGCCCTGTCTGCATTTTTTGACTCCTAAATCAGAATCTGTAGTTTTCAAAGCTCCCCTGGGGATTGCACAGACCTGGGGCGGTACGAGGCCCTGGGCTAGCACCAGAGGCCTAACCTCTGTCTGGTTTGCTTGGAAAATGGTGTGAGAAGGGAGGTACAACAGCAATGAGTAGTAATGCTTTGGCTCTCTTGGGGCTCTTGAGAAGAGCCGGGAGCAAAGCAAGTGAGCACAAGCTTGAAGGTGTATATTTCTCTGGTCTGGGGCGGTCTCGGAAGCTCGTTCTCAGGGCTGGGGAACTGACCCAAAGGGTGGGAGCACGAGCTTTGCATGATGGTTCAATCCCCAGCACTCATCAGTAGCACCCCGGGAGTGGCCCTAAAATACCGAACAAAATCCCCCACTTCTTACAAACTTCATTATCTCTAGCATCTGGTCCGCCCCATCACAGCAGAACAGAACTGGAAAGAGGGTGGCCCTTCTTCCCCAAGCAGCTGGGTGTGGCCTGGGCCCCCATTCTCTGTGTGAGATGGTGTTTGCTTGACACTCCCCACCCACCCCCAGCAACCCTGCTCAGGGTACTTGCAGCTGCAGCGTCCGTGAGCCCTCTGTATGGCAGAGCAGAATTTCCCTGGGGACCAGTGAGAAGCGGAAGTTCCCCGCCTGAGTGAGCATCAGTGTGGTACTCGCCTAAATCGTTTTCCCAGGCCTGATGATCTGCCCCTGTGATAAGCAGAAAGCCGGAGATGAGCACCAGGAGAAGACAGGCTGGTGGTGTTGGGAGGTAGAGAGGAGGTGAGAGGCAGCTGAGCCTCAGCAACCCTAGGTGTTGGACACAGAGTGCCCCCGGGAAGGTCTGGAGAGAGGACTCCCCCCCACACCTGGTGGTGCTCGGCGACTCTTCCCGGCTCTGTGCTCAGGAGTGACCTCTACTGGTGCTCAAGGGACCGACCACATATGGGTCCAGAGATTGAAGTAGGCTTGGCCCAGAAGGGACTCTGGAGAGAGGATCTGGGTACCAACAGGGAGGAAAATCGGGAGGAATCTTCAGCTTCTGGTCCTCTCTCCCCTCACCAAGACTATGGAGGGCTGGCGGGAGCTTGGCTGGGGTGGGCAAAAGGCGTGTGTGTGTGTGTGTGTGTGTGTGTGTGTGTGTGTGTGTGTGTGTGTGTGTGTGTGTGTGTGTGTGTGTGTGTGTGTGTGTGTGTGTGTGTGTGTGTGTGTGTGTGTGTGTGTTCTTTTGGCCTGCTCAGTGTTTTAGAAGAAACCTGAACCAACAGTTCACTTGAAAGTTTGGAACGGACGGTCTCACTGCACCATGCCTAGCCCGTGTGGCAGCTGCTAGGTGGCGTGGACAAAATGTCTCTCGGCTTTCCTTTCTCGGCTGGCTGCCAGTCCCCACCTGCCTGTCTTAATCTCGTGGACACTGGTGTTTTATTATCACGCCTGACACCTTCCTTCCCTCTCAGTAGCGTGACCATCTGTGCCCAAGGCAGCCAGATGAGGTGTGTTGTGGGTGTCCACCCGTCGTCGATGTCCAGCGAAGACCAGAAATGTCAAGCTGAGAACTGGCAGGTTCCTTACTCCACTTCGAACCCGCTCATTAGGTGCCTGTGCTGCATGGGCTTGCGTTGTCCTGCTCTCACTGGGAGGACCCTGGATACTGGCTTTTTGCTGTTCACTTCACTGGCTCCTGCATACTATAATATCATTTAAAACAATTAGATGGGGGGCCATTGGAACAGTCATTTAAAATAATAGATGGGGTCTGAGTGATAGTACAGCAGGGAGGGCATTTGCCTTGCATGCAGCCGAACCGGTTAGATCCCGGCATCCCATATGGTCCCCCGAGCACCACCAGGAGTAAATCCTGAGTGCAGAGCCAGGAGTAACCTCTGAGCATCACAAGGTTTAATAGAAATAAATAAGACCATTGGAGACGCTTGGCAGCCTGGAGCGCCCGGCTTTGTATGCGGCGCCCGGGTCGGACCCTGGCATTGCATGGTCCCCGAGCACCATTGCTGGGAGCAGCAAGCCAGGATTTGCCATGTAAACCCATGGCAGACATAGTGGCACAAACCTCCCTGTCTCCCTGCAGAAGAAAGAAAAAAGCTGAGCAAGTCCTGGGCGCCGAGGCCTTGGGCTTGGTGGGGCCTGTGTAAGCGTCGGGGAACTTCTCTGGGGGTGGGGGGTGCTGAGTTACTGCCTCTTCCTCCCCTCCACCCGAAAGGTAAGAGGCGCTTGCTTTTTCGTGGGGGATTGGCAAGGACACTATTTGGGTTGGGTATTTTTATCCTTCACAGCCTCCCCCAGAGGGGTGGCATATGCCCTGTACCCGACAGTGACGTGCTGTCCTCACAGGCACCCACGAGCACGCTCCATCCTGGCTGTGAAAATAACGAGCCGCTTTTAGGGCCCATTTGCATGTGCTCTCTCCCTCGCTGTCAGACTGCGCTTCTGCGAGGCGAACAGGCAGATGTTGCCGCCGGACTGAAAAAGGGGGTGCAGGCCCTGGAGCCTGACCCCCCAAATGCCTCACGGATCTCACGCAAGGACAGTGTATGCAGGGCCCGGGAGTGTCGGGGTGATGTTGCTGGCGAGGGAAGAAGAGCCAGAGAACTGACAAACAGGAGCCTCGTTTGCTTGCAGCACTGTCTCGTATATTCACTTGCCCTTTTCATCCCTTCCAGGCTTTATGAGCACTGGGCCCGAGAGTACAGCAGGCAGAGTGCTTGCTTGCGTTACACGCTGAGGACTCACTTGCAATCCCCAGTACCCTATATGGTTCCCCAAACCTCACGAGAAGTGGTTCCTGAGCACAGGGCCAAGAATAAGCCCTGAGTATCACCAGGTGTGATCCCCTCAGCCCTGCCAAAAATAAGTTTCATGGGCACAAATAAATCTGGTGAGGTTTATTTTTGCACTTGAGCAGGTACCAGGCCCAAGCTAAGAGCTTAATGTCTTCTTTCTCCGATCCTGGTGACCAGGTTCTCCCCCTTGACTTTCCTCTGAGAGAAACTTGAGCTTCAGGGACTGGGAAGGGTCACCTGGCTGACACGTGGCCACGGGACTGATGTGATGGGGGTGAAGTGGTTCTTTGGATATGCGCAAAGCCCTTGACATCATACTAACTATTGCTACTGCCGTGCCGGCACCGTGTCGGAGGTCAAACAGGCTTGTCCTGGCCAGCTGGAAAACAGCTCTGGCCTCTGACTCTCCCTCCCAGCCTTTACCTGGAGGCGCTGCGGCCTCCTAGGCTCCCTGTGGCCTCTCCAGCTGACCCCAGTGACGTGCCCTGACAAGCAAGTGCCCGCACTTCTGTATCTTCATCGTCTGACCCCGCAGAGAGCGTGTTGGCCTCCGGCCAGTGCCGCGCAGGCAGCTCCACGCATCCTGAATCTCTTGCTGACTACCGTCTCTTGCTGATAGCCGTGTCTCTTGGACCGTGTCCTTGGGCATGAAGCAGGGGTCACAGGCAAATGGCAGAGTTCAGGCTCTGTGAATAACAAAGTGCTGGGTTTGGGGGGTCGGCCTTACAAGATGGTCGATGCACAGCGTGAAGCCGCATGGGTGCCAGCTGCATGGCCACTCTCATTTGTCCCACAGATACTCACGAAGGGCTTCCCCTGTGCCCGAAGGCCAGGTCGATTATCACAGTGGAGAAAAATTAAGCTGGGACATAAGCGTCTGCAAACACCCGGTCCCCCAACGCACTGCTAGGAGTGTCCCCTCCAAATCAAGCTAACAATTCAGGTGACTGAGTGGATGGAGAGGGCCCCGGCTCTGCGTCCGGAGGGTTGGCCGAGGAAGCTGGGCGTGTTTTCTGGGTACTGGGGTGCTGGGGCCGGAGCTTTGTCCTGGCTTCTCTCTCCCTTCCAATCTGCCTTCCCCAGACTGGTGTTTCTTCACCTTTTGTTCTGTGGCTCCCCATGAGAGCCCCACTGTCCCCAGAGTCTGGGCCTCTCCTCTCTCCTCTCCCAGAGGGCCGCTGTGGCTCCTCCTTTGGGCTTGGGATATTTCCAGTGCACACACGTATGTACATGCACACTCATGCAAACGCATGCAGACATGCACCTGAAGCAGGGCAACCTGCCGGGTAGGACCCCTCGGGCCTGTTGCCTCCTGGCCAGTTCGCTGAAGGGGCCCCAGGTGCCCAGTGGCAGTCGGGCTGGAGGACCTGGAAGGGAAGAGGTTGCTTGTGGTCGCCCCCCCCCCCCACCCCCCCGCTGGAGCTGCTGTAGACGAGGCTTGCCGGCTCTCAGAGTGTGGTTTGCCTCTTCTTGTTTTTTCTTCATAAGTGGAATGAGTTGCTATATTTAAGAGCCAGGAAATGTGGACATTCTGGCTTCTTTTAGAAGCCAAGCAGACCAGAGTATGTGACCACTCTGGCCCCCGCCCACAGCAGCCAGGAGCAGGGCTGTGCAGAGCTGCTCCCCGAGAGGAAAGAAGACAGTGTCCCTGCGGGTCCCAGGCTCACACCAGGCCCTTTCTTTCTGCCAGGGTCACCTCCTGGTGTGTGTGTGTGTGTGTGTGTGTGTGTGTGTGCACCTTCTAATCTGAGGATAGAACAACATCTCTTTGTCTTGGTGTCACCTGCCACCACTGTGCCCGGTCTAGCCATCAGGTTGAATGTGCGCCCTTGGGGTTGGACTGTAGCTTTCTCAAAGGGCCAAGTCACTTAAATGCCCAGTGTCCCTTCCTTTTCCCTCAGTTTTTCCCTCCAAGCATGGCCCATTGGCCTTCCTAGTTCCAAACTTCAAGCGGGGTGGGGGAGAACAAAAGACCAAACCACCATTCTCCAACTTGACCGATCACTAAAACTGATGGGAAAACATCTAAATACAGATTTCCAGAGCTGAGTGGTGTGTGTGCGTGCATGTGTGTGTGTGCATTCCGAGGATCCCACATTGAGAAATAGGTGTGTGCCTGCTGTGACCACCACCCTGCCAGCCCCTGCTGTACCCTTGGAGCCCAGGGCAGATGCAGCTGACATGTCCAGATCTTCTCTCTGCACGAGGCGGCTTGCGGTTGTCTCCCCGCAGCGGGATCTCGAGGATGTCTCAGCACAGCCCTAGAGGCTCATCCGCATTTAACTTGAACCTAAAACATTGCTTCAGAGCAGCCTGTATGGTGGGTAAATGCTGGCACACGCATGCTGTGTTTTTAGTGATTTAGAACATAAAGGCAGCCCACGGGCTTTTTTTTTTTTTTTTTTTTTTTTTTAGCAAGCCTTGTATAATTGGTTTTTAATTTGTGGCTCTCTGGAATAGCATTGGCCTCACTCCACTCCCCACCCCACCCGACTCCATACTTTTTCTGTCTCAAACTTATTTGGCAGAGAGATTCAGTCTGATCCATGACGGCTTGGAACAGAATCTCCCAACTCATCTTTCAAACCCCCCCATCTCCACTTTTGTTCTGGCACTTGGTTAGTGCATTTTAAGAAGCTGTTAGCTCCCCTCAACCCCCACCTCAGTAGTTTCTTTAGTGGGAGGGTGAGTGATTGATCGCGGCTGTAGAACGTGGCCCCGGCATAGGGCGTCTTGCCCCAGCCCACACCCAGCTCCCATGAGCCTGCTGAAATCCTTACTTAACATCATAGGCTGGTCACACCTGCTGTCCTAGCACTGGGTCACTTGGACAGGGGTTGGTGGACATGGCTAGTCAGAATGCTTTTTGTGGAAACGAGACAGTTCTGAAAAATGTACGGGTCCCTAGGTTGCCTGCTGAGCGATTCCCATCTTTCTGTTTTTTATTTTGTTTTTTATTTTTACACTGGGGGAGCAGCTCCCAAGCAGTGTTCAGGAAGTCCTGGGGTGCTGTGCAGGGAGCGCGTCAGCAGTTCAGTGTGAGGCCCGAGAATGGGGGCTGTGCCGGTGCTGTGGGGCTGTGGTTCTCGGTGATGCTGGGGGGACCACACCACGGTGCCAGGGATAGGAACCAGCTGCAGCCACACCGGCAGGTAACCCTGCACTGTCTCTGGGGGCCCTCAGTGCCCCAAAGATGGGAAGGAGAATACACCCACCTCTTAGCATTGCTATGCTGATGGAGCTCATGCAGGTAAAGGGATCCCTGTAATGCCAGTCCCTGATGCGATTCACTTTCAATGTGACCGTTGAGCAAGTCCCTTTTCATAAGGGACCATCCCATATCCTGGACTTTAATTTTCTTGAGGGTGTTTTGTCTTTGAGGTGCTGAGGGGCCTGAAGATCTGTAGGTTTCGGGGTGGCTGCCACCACAGGGTACCTTGCGGCTTCCCAGCTTAATGGGACCTGGAAGGGCTCTGGGTTTTGGAGGCCAAACTTCTGGATTTGAAATGACCACATTGCTCACTCCTTGTGACACCTTGGACAAGTCAGCTACATTTATTTTTTTTTTTTTTTTTTTTTTTTGCTTTTTTGGGTCACACCCGGCCATGCTCAGGGGTCACTCCTGGCTCTGCACTCAGGAATTACTCCTGGCGGTGCTCGGGGACCATATGGGATGCCGGGATCGAACCCAGGCCGGCACAGGCCGGCGCGTAAGGCAAACAGCGCCCCTACCCGCTGGGCCATCGCTCCGGCCCTTTTTGGTTTTGTTTTTGGGGCCACGTCAGGCTTATTTCTGGCTCTGTGCACAGGGGTCACTCCTGGCAGGGATTGAGGGACGTGATGTGCTAGGGGTCGAAACTGGATCGGACACATGCAAGGTCAGCATCCTAACCCTCATGATCTCTCCGCCCCAGCCAGGCCACTGGGCTTTTTCTTTTGAGGAAGTTTCTGTTCATTTATTCTCCACATTTTTTTGATGGGGTTGGGTGTATTTTTTTTTCCTATAAAGTTCTACCAGTGGGGCCATAGCAATAGCACAGTGGGTAGGGTGTTTGCCTTGCCTGTGGCCTACCTGGGTTCGATCCCTGGCATCCCATATAATCCCCCAAGCACTGCCAGAAGTAACTCCCGAGTGCAGAGCCAGAAGTATCACTGTATCACTGTCTTCCCGTTCATCATCGATTTGCTCGAGCGGGCCCCAGTAACATCTCCATATGTCCTATCTCATGCCAGTAGAGCCCAAGGGCATCTGCTTGCTCCAGGAACATAAAGAGCCTCAATCCATTCTGGAATGAGGTCTATAATTGTTACTGGTATTTGGCATATCAAATACAACACGGGTAGCTTGCCAGGCTCTGCCGTGCAGGTAGCATACTCTTGTAGTCATCTCTAAGTCCAGCATTTATTGATGAACCGTGGGGCCGCTTGCGGCCATGTGAGCCGGGCTGTGATAGGCTGGTCTGCTGGGTGGAGTTCTGATGAGAGGGAAGTCCGGATGTGGAAAATGGAGGCCCTCATGGAGTGGGGGGGTCGTCTGGCTTGTTGCAAGGCTCTGCTGGGGTGGTGGGCCAGGGCTAGAACCCGCCATCCCTCTTGGGCACCTCGAGGAGCGGCTGGGCACAGGGAGAGCCAGTAGCAGCTCTGCCCCCATGTCTGTGAGCCAGGAGTAACTCCTGAATATTGTTGGGTGTGACCCAAAAAGTAAATAAATAAAATTCTGCCAGTAACTTATATATCTCTGATATTAACCCCTTATCAGATGGGTATTGACTAAATAATTTTTCCCATTCTCTGGAATATTTTTATATCCTGGTCATCATTTCCTTTGAGGTGCAGAAGCTTCTTAGTTTATGGCACCCCTTTTGTTTACACTTGCTTCCACTGGCTTGGTTAGTGGTGTTTCATCCTTGAAGATGCCTTTAGCTTCAAGTCATGGAGAGTTCTGTGAATGTTTTCCTCTATGTATTTTATGGATTCAGGTCTGATAGTGAGGTCCTTCATCTATTTTATTCACTTTTGTGTGTGGCATTAGAAAGAAGCCTGCATTTGTTTTTATTCATGTACCTGACCAGTTTTCTCAGCACCCCTTGTTGAAGAGGCTTTCCTTGCTATGCTTCATTTTGTTTTGCTCCTTTATTGAAGATTAACTTATACACCTGGCGGCCTGTCTCAGGGTGTTCAGCTCTGTCGCGTTGACCTGAGAGTCTGTGTTTATTCCAGTGCCATACTGTTTTAATTACTACCTCTTTGTAGTACAGTCTGGAGCCATTCCCTCGTCATCTTTGTCCCAAGCACTGCTTCAGCTGGTCTTTTTGGGCCTGTTTCCTCACCAATGAAAGGAGAGAATGAGAGCACACGACTCAGTGTAATGAGGCCTTGGCGTCATGGGGCGCCGGTCACTCTTGCTTTGGGGACTGTGAGTCACTCCACATTCCCACTGCACTGACCTCTCCACTGGATTCCACCAGCCCTGTCTGCTAGCTCTCAGGGACGCCCACAGCCCTTCCTGTGTTGGAATGTTCCTGCAGTGTGGAGGCAATCAGCCTTTTGATTCCCATCACACACTGTCCAGGAGAAGGTCTTTGAATACAACGTACCCAAAACTGCCCAGTGTCTCCCCTTGTATGTCTCCAGGGGTATGAAGGTCTGAGGGATTCCTGCAGCTCATACTTTGTTGCCACCCCTAAAGTAGCCTTGGCTGCCTGTGCCAGTCCACTTGCTCTGACAGCATGGACAGGTAGGTGGAGACTGATTTCTTCCTTGTTGAAATGTCTCACGTCGGTCTCTTTCCTCTCAACTGTGCCCCCCATAGTACAAGGCAGCCTGGCCAAAGAGTTGGCACTGGAAGACTGGAAGGGCAAGTGGACAGCCTCTGTGACTACAGATCCTGTCCTCCTCTGCGCCCATCAGTTGCACTTTTCTGCAGGGCTGCTTTGCAAGCACAGGGCATGAGATCACTGTCATGGACTTGTTCTGATGCTGCTTCTCCAGGGCTTGCTTCTAGAGCCCCTCTCCCCACCCCTCTCAGAACTACCAAACACACGCCTGTGCTTTCTGGAAGCATGAGAGCAAAGGGGATAGCTGCCTGGGAACCATCCAGTTCTGGAAAGTTCTTAGATATTTTAACTTTTATTTCCTCCCTTGTAAAACTGGGAGGTAGCTGAACCCAATCTCACACCCTGTCCCAAAGTTCACACCAAATGCATCAGAGACTTTATAGCACAACTGAAAATACAGAGCTTATAGGAAAAATAGGGGCTGGAGAGAGAAACAGTGGGTAGGGCCCCACATAAGTCCCAGCACAGCGTATGGTCCCCTGGGCTCTCTCAGGAGTAATCTCTGAGCATAGAGCCAAGACTAGGCCCTGAGCACCACTGGGTGTGGACCAGCAACAAATAAAAACAGTCTAAGTCTTGTGCCTTTGGATCAGGTAATGATGGTTTCTTAGCTATGACACCTGAAACATAAACAGCAGTATGAAAAATAGCTTAACTGGAGGATACGCATGAGATGAGAGGGGTGCTTCCAAGGACAGGAAATAAAAAGGCTTGGCAGAATGAGGAAAAGTGTTGATAATTTTAGGGGTCTGAAATACATAAGTAAGTTATATAAATATTATTACCTAAAATACATAAATCACTGCAACTCAAGTATTTAAAAAGATAAATCGCCCAATTTTAGAATAGCCAAAGTGTGTGTCTCAATACATATTTCTCCAAAGAAGACATAAGCAGCTAAAAGGCACACACAGAATGCTTAACATTGTGGCTGGGGAAGAGACTTGGCTCAGAGCACTTGCCTTACATGTGTGATGGCCTGGTTTTCATACTCAGGAAGCCCACCACCCCCACCCCAATAAAATACAATTCAAAACTCACTATCAGTAGCTATCAAGAAAGAGCAAATCAAACCCACAGTGATTTCACACCGACTTCACACCGACTAGGATACTGAAATAAACAGCTACAGGCATTAGTAAGATGTAGGGGCGTGTAATCCTTTCTAGAGAGAGGGTTGAGCCATACCTGGTGTTGCTCAGGCTCTACTCCTGGCTTTGCTCAGTGGCCACTTCCAGCCGTGCTACAGGGCCAGTCTACAGGGCCAGGGATTGAACTGGGGGTGGCTGCTTGCAAGCAAGGCCCCAGGAGACCTGTGATCCTGTCAGCTGTGAGGGGCAATGTAACATGGTGCCAACACTCTGGTAAATCTTCTGCAGGTTCCACAAAGGGCGCCATGTAGGGCTACCGTAAGATTATGCACCGTTCTCCTTTCAACAGTTTTACTCCTCGTATATACCCAGTGGAAAGAAAAACTAGGCACACACCAGTGCAGGCACGCGCTTTCCTGTGGTCTGACTCACCCATCTCCAGGTGGAAACAACCCAGGGTCCACCCATGGCTGAAGAGAGAAGTCAGATGTGATCTCCACACACAATGGGCCATTCTTTAGCCACAAAAGGGAATAAAGCACCACAGCTTGCTCGGCAGGGATGGCCCCTGGAGCCTGTCCGTGAAAGAGGCCGGTCACTCAGGGTCATGAGCTGCAGGGTCCTCTGAGGAGCAGTGTCCGGAACAGTCGGGTTCACAGAGACAGGAAGTGGAGTCTGGGGAGACTGGAGAAGGGAGGGGTGGCGACCTGTGAGTATGGGGACTTCTCTTGGTGGTATTTAGTACAAAGGCCCTGAAATTGGTTGGGGTAATATAGACACACTCCTGAACTACAAAACAACAATAGAATGTAGCCTGTGTGATTTGTCTCATTCAAACTCTTTAATTTAAATATTTTTGGTTGGGGGAGGCACACCGGTGGTACTCAGGGCTTACTCCTGGCTCTGTGCTCATGGGTGGGGCTAGGAAGGCCGTATGGGATGCCGAGGGATTGAACTCAGTGCCTTACCCCGTGCTAGTTATCTGCTTTTCTTTTTTTTGCTTTTTTTGGGGGGGGGGGGGGTCACACCCAGCAATGCTCAGGGGGCTACTCCTGGCTCTGCACTCAGGAATTACTCCTGGCAGTGCTCAGGGGACCATATGGGATGCCAGGGATTGAACCTGGGTTGGCCACATGCAAAGCAAATGCCCTACCTGCTGTGCTATCGCTCCGACCCTGTTATTCTGCTTTTCAGACTTTCTTTTTCTTTTTTTGGGTCACACCTGGTGATGCTCAGGGGTTGCTCCTGGGATCAGGGCTTCCTCAGGGGTCCTCTCCTGGCAGTGCTTGGAGGACCATGTGGGATGCCAGGGATTGAACCCTGGGTCGGCTGCATGCAAGACAAGTGCTCCCCCCACCTGCTCTACTGTCTGTCTGGCCCCACCTCAAGTCTTTTTTTAAAAAGCAGAGGGCTCCCTGCCCACCACAGGAGGTGTGGGAGGATTAAGATGATGCTACCTGCCCCTGCCCCCACCCCACACCCACCGCCCACTCCCTAATGCTTCTGTGAACGAGGGTCCTTGCCTGTCTCTCATTGCTAGCAGTCAGCTCAGAAGCAGAGCGATCTGGCAGGATTTTGTATGGCACTTGGAGGACATAGGAAATAGGAGGGAATATGAAATACAGAGGCCACCTGGCTGCTCATTTAAATCCTCTGGAGATGTTTTTGAAAAGGATTCACCTGGAGCCCAGAGGGTCCGCCGCTCTGTCTGGGTGAAGCCAGGAGGTAGTTCTCACCTTCAGCCATTTGCTAAACCCCTGCTCCACTATAAACCAGCCCGGGTCTTTGATGTAGTGAGGACAACTGGGTTCAAGACAGAAGGCGCACTAGAGCAGCATGCTTTATGGTTTGCAAATGGCCTTTTGTAGACTTGCTCTCCTTTGATCCTCTCAGCAGCCCTGGAGACATGTGCGTTATTGGTACCATTAGTGGTTAGGAAGCCTAGGCAGAGAGGTTAAGTGACTTGCCAACCTAATTGTCTGTTCTTTTTAAAAAAAAAAATAAAAACCAAAATTGACACATGCACTCATGCCTGTTAGTTATCAGATGTTACACCACGCAGAGCATGGCTGAGGTCAGGTCTGGGGCCGGGCTCACCTTTTTCTCATGCACTTCAGAACAGAGGTGTGCAGCCTGAGCATCATGAGAGTGCAAGGCCAGCTGGCAAATCATTACTCTGTGTGTGTGTGTGTGTGAGGTTGGACAGGTAGTACAGGGCTTAAGATGCTTGCCTTGCACCTGGTGGACCCCAGTTTGGTCCCTGGTGCTGCCTGGTCCCCTGAGCACAGCCAGGAGTAGCCCCTGAGCACAAGAGCTAGGACTAAGCCCTGAGCACCACCAGGTATGGCCCAACCACCACACCTCTCCAACAACTTTTTTTTTTACAACTAGTTGCATATGGATGTGTATGGAGGATTAGCCCAAGAACCACGCATGCTCAGATGCCCTCCATCGCTGGGAGCCTCCTTCAGGAGGCTTAGCCTGAGACCCTTATGGTCTGTATATGCAGGAGAAACCAAAGACAGAAATAATTTGGATTTTGAGGCATTCAGAAACCAGCAGCTGTTGTCCATAACCGCTGATGAGCAATCAATCAGGTTTGGCATCAACCAAGCGCCATTTTCTTTTTTCTCACTGAAGAGCTGGACTAAGAATCTGCCATTGTGAGCCCCTTAATAAATTGCTGCCTTTATCCTGTTAGTATAGGTGTGTCCTTTGAATAAGAGACTTCTGTGGAAACTTCTGAAACCCACGGGGTTGCACTGGCCCTACTCAAAGTAGTTGCCGCCAGACCAGCTGTGCCAGCCTCTGGGAGTATTAAGAAGTGATTCTGATGCAGAGCACCTACTGAGCATGTGTGAGTCTTGGGCTAAGCCTCCGTGGGGAGAGACTTCAGGAGGTCAGGATGCCTTCAGGGGTGGGGTACCGGCTCTAACTGGGCTCTGCTTCTCTCTTTTTTTTTTTTTTTTTTTGGGCCACAACCGGCAATGCTCAGGGGTTTCTCCTGGCTCTGCACTCAGGAATTACTCCTGGCGGTGCTCGGGGGACCATATGGGATGCCGGGATCGAACTCGGCCGCATGGGCCGGCCGCATGCAAGGCAAATGCCCTACCCGCTGGGCTATCGCTCCGACCCCATTTTCTATTTTTTTCTCTGCTTCTCTCTGAGAATGGCTAAAACTACAGTTTCCCGAATCTATCACTAGCTTCCTGGAGGGACCTAGATGCCGTTAAGGAGCCCCCTCTTCCAGGCCAGTACCTTAGCATCTCCACTGCAGCTCCTTCCGCACTAGGGGCTTCGGTAACTCATTTAGCTTCACCCCCTTGTCAATAGCAGGTTCCTTGATTAGGCTTTGAAGGGAGAATCACACGGACTGTTCTGATGCCCTCAGAGCCCTCATTGGCTGTTTCTGCCCCCAGGGTTCTCAGTGAGCTCTCATCTAAGAAATGGGATCATGGCCCAGGGGGGTTCTCGGACCCCAACACCGCCTCCACACACCACACCCCTACCCCGCATCTGCCTGGGTGCTCTTGCAAAGCTCTTCCTTTTCCTCTCTCTGAACTTCGACATTTTGTACTATCTGCCCCTCGCAGTGAAATCACCCTCTGTCCTCGGGGTCCATAGCCCTGGCTGTGAGTTTCGACCGTGTTGTCTGCCTTTTATTAAGTGGCGTTACAGAGGTCTCTGTTCTGCTCAGAGATTCGTCTGCTGTTTGTGCCCGGGCTGAAAGCCTGAGGAGCGCGCACCCTGCATACAGATTAAATGGAACCGCGTGGGCGGAGAATCATTAAGCCAAGGACCTTGTTTTTCACCTTCACGATGAAAGACAAATGACTTCCAGGGTTTTCATAGAATGATAGTGCTCGAAATGGTCTACTCTGGCCAACTCCGGGCTTTCAGTACTGTTCATAAATAACTCTCCCACACTGCATCTTCTTTCACTGTATATAGCCTTCTGCAGAAACTCTTTACACGGTCTATTTTATTTTGTTTTTCCCAGCACTAGTAAATTTTAAGGCATATTAACTGTTACATAGGTTTCGAGCTTATTATTAACTCTTTTTTTTTTTTTAGGGAAAATTAAAAGCCTAATTTTCCCCCCTTGCAAGTGTATTTTGAATATATAAATGTATGTTTATATTTTCCCACAAGACTTTTGTGGGGGTGGAGAGTATCTTGTGGAGAGGAGACATTGTTTCTTTTTCTACATTGTGGAAGCTGTTGTCAATTAGGCAAGAAAATTGATCGATCACTTGGTGGAAACCAACCGAACCTCATTAAACCATAAATACGAATAGGTCTAAAATAGACAAAGTGGGGCCGGAGCGATAGCACAGCAGAGCAGGGAGGGCATTTGCCTTGCAGGCGGCTGACCCGAGCTCTATCCCCCGGCATCCCATATGGTCCCTGTGCACAGCCAGGAATAATTCCTGAGTGAAGAGCCAGGAGTAACCCCTGAGCGTCGCGGGTGTGACCCAAAAGCAAGAAAAAAAAATAGTAAAATAGAGTTCAACAAAAATCCTCTGCCATGACTCCCCCCCCAGTGGAAGAATTTCCTGGAAAGCAGCGCCGAACCCTTTTCTCTTCCACGTCAAGGTTCTGCCCACTTGGGCTGGTGTGTTCTGGGTCTCCAGGCCCCTCCCCTGTCGCCGTTGTAGAAGCAGCTTTTGCGCTTTCCTTAGCAGGATTGTGCAGCTGGGAGTCACCCAACCCCAGCAGGCTTGTTCAGGCTTTGTTCCAATACAATAACGCTCTTTCCTCAGCCATGGAGGCACCGTTCTCTGCTTGCTGAGAGGATCCTTACCTGCTCTATTCACACAAACCAGCTGGCAAGTTCAGTGACTTGTCTGAGGACAAGGACTGTGGAGTAAGGGTGAGCCAGAAGCCCCGGAAATGCATTGTCCTGCTGAGGTGAGGGGACAGAGCAGTTCTGATACGCAAGAATGACCACAGTAAGGGGCGGAGTGATAGCACAGCAGGTAGGGCGTTTCCTTGCACTCAGCCGATCCAGGTTTGATTCTCGGCATCCCATATGGTCCCCGAGTACCGCCAGGAATAATTCCTTAGTGCAGAGCCAGGAGTTACTCCTGAGCATCGCCGGGTGGACCAGGAAAAAAAAAGAATGACCACAGTGGGCGCTGATGCTCAGGCACCTGCCGTCCCGGCCAGCAGAGCAGTGAGTCACCCTGGCCCGTGGAGCCCTGGCTGGGATTGCTTTGGGGCTGTGAGTGAGCCCAACATGCATGTGGCCTTGTTCACGGTTCATGTATATGCAGCTGCCAGGTTCAGGGGCAGCTATGGTGAAGCGCAGGTGGAGGCCCAGGTTCTTGCTGGACCATCTGCTCAGCTCTCCCTTAAGCAGATGTTGGTGGAGCACTCCTGATGGCCGCAAACATTGCGAGGTGCTCAGCCCACAAAAAGGCAGCCGGAAGTGCACTTTGCTCTCTGATCCTCGCCCCGCTTTAGCGGAGGCGGAAACTGAGGAGACGAGGGCAGTGCCGGTGGGGCCAGGGGAAGCTTAGAGCAGAGGGACCTTTTCCAGCGTAGAGGGGGCTAAGATCAGGCGAGGGACTCCCCCATAGAAAGAGGTGCTCAACTCCGGTCTGATGTATAGGCTGAGCGTGAGAACCAAAGACCAGGGGAAAGTGTGGCGTCGATGGAAAATGTCTAGTGTTATAGGAGAATGGGTGCTACAGCTGCGTGGGTGGACCCTGCCTGACACATGAATGGACTTGAGGGCACCATGGCACCCCCTACAGGCCAGTAATGACCCTGCTGCATTTCCCAAAGAGCCCTCCAGGGGTAGGGCTGAGGGTGGGCTCCTTGGGACTAGAGGTGGTCCAGGATGGGGGGCCAGAGCGATAGTCCAGCAAGGAGGGCGTATGCCTTGAATGAAGCCGACCTGGGTTTGATTCCCCAACATCCAATATGGTCCCCCAAGCACTGCTGGGTGTGACCCCCAAAGCAAAAAAAAAAAAAAACAGAAATAGAGGCGGTCCAGGAGGAAGTGCCCCTAGGAGGAGGTGATGGAACATGGGGCCAGTCAGAGGGCGATGCCGGATGTAGAGTCGGGCCCTGCTGACCGAGATGGAGCAGCTCAGGGCAGGGGGTGCTGCGTTGTCTGCCCCAGTGTCCAGCAGGACAGCGAGGGGAGGAAGACCAGAGTCTGTAGATTGGAGAGATTTGGAAGGGCTGGAGGGAGGTGTGGCCAGAATCAGGTGTCTGGTGGCTAGCTCCACCGGCACTGTGCTGGCCCCAGGTCCTTCTGTGAGCAGCCCCTCATGGTCAGCACAAGGACATAAGTTTTGTTTGCCTCACTCAGTGTGTTTTCCAAAATGGAATTCGTGGGCCTGAAAGATAAAGGATGATACAGAGGGTAGGACATTTGCCTCACTCATAACTGACCCCTGTTTGATTCCTGATGCCCTATATGGGCCCTGAGCCCCCGCCAGGAGTGACCCCCTGAACACAGAGCCAGGAGTAAGCCCTGAGCACCACTGGGTGTGGCCCACAGCAAACAAAGAGAACCCGGGAATTCATTGCCAGCATTAAAAAATAGGGATCACACTTAAAAATTACTATTTCTGGGGGCCAGATTAATAGCGCAGCGGGTAGGCTGTATGCCTTGCACATGGCTGACTGGGTTTGATCCCCAGCATCCCATATATGGTCCCCGAGCATTGCTAGGAGTAATTCCTGAGCGAAGAGTAACTCCCTGAACATTGCTGGGTGTGACCCCCAAAAAGAAAAACAATTACTTTTTCTACTTTGTCCTCTGCACCAGACCATCTGACTGACAGCCCTGAGCTTCCAGGCATGTGCTTTGTTGGGGTGCTGTTGGATGACAGGTTTAGCTAGTTTGGGAGCTTTGCTGTTTTGCCCACTCACAGCTTAATCTACTTAAGCCAAAGTTCATTCTAATGAGACTGCTCTTCATGTAAACACTGCTAGAGGGTGTGGCAGTTACAGAAGTCACCTTGATTAAATAACTTCTGACTTATACATCTACTAAGACTTCTATGTTTTCTTTTTTTCTTTTTTTTTTTTTTTTTTTTGCTTTTTTGGGTCACACCCGGCGACACTCAGGGGTTACTCCTGGCTCTGCACTCAGGAATTACTCCTGGCGGTGCTCGGGGGACCATATGGGATGCCGGGATCGAACCCGGGCCAGCACAGGCCGCCGCGAAAGGCAAACGCCCTACCCACTGAACTATCGCCTCCAGCCCCTGTATGTTTTCTAGATTGGGCACAGCTCCTCTTTATACCCACTGCACCCAGCGTGGGACAGTTAGAATTTACCAGGAGACTACCACCCTGGCTACGTTGAGACTATAGGAAGACTATAGGAAGGATCATACTAGTTTGCTCTAAGTAGGCGAGTGTGACCCTTTCAGAATAGGGAGAACAAGATACTCAGAATCACCCTGGTGCAGAAAATAAATAAGAAGTACCTTGTGGGTACCATCTAGATTACATGAAGCTCATGAAGTTAAGATGTATTACTTTATACCAGCTCTCTCTCTCTCTCTCTCTCTCTCTCTCTCTCTCTCTCTCTCTCTCTCTCTCCCCTCAGTGTTTTACATAAGAGATAATCTCAGAAGAAGAGATTAGTCCTTGGCTAACCTTTGTTTATACCTGTAATAGTGTGGCACAGCTCTTCTACACTCTGTTTAGGGTTCTTTGTTGACAGGACCCTCCCTGTCACAAATCGGATTACTTTGGTGTATATAAAGGGGGCTGACTTGAGGCCCCTTGGCCTTTTGCTCCTTCTGGGTAGGACTCCTCTCAGGTGAGATCCTCTTTTTGGTGGGAGACTTAGGCTCTTTTGTATGGTCTAAGTTCGGACCAGAGCTAGAGTTTGTTCATTATATTGTATTGCTGTGGAAGAGCTTTTGTACTATTAAAAGTCTTTTTTGGAACTGAGTTTTCATCTGTTCCCCTGCATCCTCGGAGGTAGAAGAGAACCTCTGACAATGTCGGGGACCCCAGCGGCTTCCCCGACAGGGTGCTTCCCACTCCCCTCCCTCCCTCGTGATTGCCTGGCCCCTGAGTTTGCAATGCCACCCCTCAGACTGCCCATTTGCATTTTTTTCTCCCACAGCCCTGCCCTCAGATTCTGTCCACTATTTCACAGCCAGGTCAGACTCACAGTTGGGAGGGAGTGAGAGGGCCTGGCAGAGGGGAAGAGAAGGGCAGAGGTTGGGGGGGGGGCAAGATTTCTAGCAGCTCAGCCCCAGGGAACTGGTTTTGGCACCCCATGGATGGCAGGAATCACCAGGGATGTTGAATGGGGGCCCTGGGGGTCTTCCCATAGCTCCGAGAGCAGGTAAGAAGAGTTAGAGGGACTGTAGGTCCGGGCCAGCTGGTTGGCCGAGGTCTTGCCCCTGGCCTGCCTCACTGTGTTGATTTGGGGGTGGGGGGAAGGGGGCGGCTCCACAGCCCCTGGCTCAGAGCAGCCAGTGTTTATGTGGGGGAATGTCTGGTATGTTTGGTATTTGGGTGTTTACTTCCCAGGGTGCTCCTGGGTCCCTGGTGTTGAAATAAGGCTCCTCCACTTGAGGGAGGCGGGAGGGAGGACCCCTGGGGAGGTGGAGGCTGTGGGCTGCTGGGCCAGGTCTGCCCCCTGCCCAGATGTGTGCCCCCACCCGCCAGGTCCCCTTTCTATGCCAGGCTGACCTTTGAGGGGAGGCAGGGTGTGTCCAGGGCAGTCTCCACCGCTTTGCCTCGAAGCAGGGGACCCTCCCCGGCCATAGGCTCTGGGCTGAGCCTTAGCCCCGGGGCCACCGTGCAGCCTGGCTGAGGTGAGTCTGCTCCAGGTGAGAGACACAGACTCAGAGAGGTTGAGCGTTCTGCCCAAGTGGTCTGTGAGCTGACTGCTGGGGACCCAGGTCCGTAGATACCCCAACCGAGGCTGTGACTCTCAGGAGAGCCTGTGTCCCCATTCTTGTGTGGGATAAAGCCTCTCAGTTGCCAGTGTGGAAGCCGTGTGGACTGAGGGGAGGACGTGGAGGTGCAGGCCCCAGCCACAGGGGAGTTGAGGCGGAAGAGGAACGGGCTGCACCCCCCCATACACACACTTTCAACCTTGTTTAGCGTATGGCGCTGCCGCCCCCTCAGACCTTAGGGTCTCCAGCTATAGCTGAAGAAGGAAACAATTCTCTCCCCTTGTGGGGGTTCTGTCTGAGGACACGCTCTGCCTCTCACACCTCAGGAACTGGGGCCTGGGGTGGGAACAGGAGCCCTGTCTTGGGGGTGAAAGAAGGGCTCAGGGGAGGCCTGGGGGCTGTCAGCCCCTCACAGGCCCAGCCAGAGGCGCAGAGCCGGCCATGGGGTGGAGAGGGGTGGCATGGCCCAGCCTTCCACTCGGAAGTCTCATCCGATGTTCCCTGCCTCTGCTGGGGTGCTCTGTACGGAGGCTTGTTTCAGGGGGTGGTGTGGCCATAGGACGTCAGGGCCTTTGTTCTCTTCTTCAGAGCTGCCCACCCAGGTGGGCTGTTGTCAGGGACACTAGGAGGGGTGTGGTTTAGGCCCGAGACCCTCCTGCTGAGGTATGTGCAGAGCGGCCACTGGCTGGCACTCCCGGAGACTCTGCCTTTGCCTGTGTGCTTCGGGGCAGAAAGGAGCCACCCCCAGGGCCCCCAGGTCTCCTGCACAGAGGACAGAGGTGCCCCTCAGGGCTGCAGACACTGCCTGCAGGGTCTCTCCAGAATCCAGGTTCATGCATGTCGCCGGGTCCCTCTCCTTGGCGATTCCCCCACCCTCTGGGGAAGACAGGCACCTACATAGCAACATGGCCATGGGATGTGAGGGACACTCACGCCAGGCCCTCCACGTGGCCCAAAATAGCCATCATTCTATCAGAGCATTTAAAAGTGCTTCCTGGAAGAGGTGTCCTTCTCCAAGGTTGAGTTTGAGTGTTTGCCAAGTGGGAAAGGAAGGTCCTCATCTCAGCGGGTGGGTGGGGGGGCCTGGCTTGCTGCTAGACAAGGTGATAAAGAGCACCAATGTGGTGGGGAGAGCTGGACTCAGACCACCTTGATATCTCTCCATCTCTTTTCTCTCTCTCTCACTCACTTGCTCTCGCTCTCTGTGCTGAGGAACCAGCCCAGGGCCTCATAGGTGCCGGGCAAGTTCTCTACCGCTGAGACACATGCCTGGTTCTCTTGCCCCCTGCTGCGGCCGCTGTAAGCATCTGCTGCTCAGGTCGCCTTGCCTGGCCCCACTCGGTGCAGGCGGAGGCCAGGGAGCTCACTCTGCTGGAGCCCCGGAGGGGCCAAGCCCAGGTTGCACACATCACCTTGGCAGTTTAGGGCAAACCCTCTTGGCAGAGGGAGATTGCGCGGCTGGCCACTTCCTGCAGTCCCTTCCCTGGGCCTGTCGTCAGGGTTACCGTGGCCCCTATCAGGGGTGAGGTGGAGTTGGGGCCTAATCAGTTTTGTCGGGTTACTGTTTTCCCAGACATGGGTCAGCCAGAGGAGCTGTCACTTCTGGGTCGGTTTCAAAGGAGGCCTGGGGTCTGTGAGGTGTCGTCTGCTGTGGTATTGCCAAGGCCCTCCTCTCCCGCCCCCGCCTCCCCGGCAGCTTGGGGTGGCTGGGGAGAAGCTGAGAGGGCGTGCGGGAGGAGGGGGGCGGCTTTGGCTGGGCCCCTTGGCCTGAGCAGGCTGGGAGTGCTCCCAGAGAGGCTTTTTATTTTCCTGGCCCGAGGCCGCTTCCTCCCAAGTGGGGACCTAGTTCCAGGTCTCCAGGCTGCCAGCATCACCCTCATTGGCTGAGCAGTGAGAGAATTGGCAAGCCCAAGGCACGTCCATGGTGCCTCCGCCAGCCCCTGACTCTGCTGTCCCCAGCCCAGCTGGTTTGTGTGTGTGTTCCAGAGTCTCTGAGAAGGTCCTGGACAGCGAGAGGCACAGTATCAGATGACACCGCTGGGCTGGGGGCTGTGTGGTTGCCAGTAAGATCCGAGTTGGACCTCCCGGCCTGGCCGTTTCCTAGTTGGGAGGCCCCAGGCTCGTGTCTGTGTCACGGGACCTTCGTGCCACGCCCTCCTAAGACTTTGTGGCGATTACATGATCTGTGTTAAAGCATTTGGGAAAAGCTGAAAACACACCACAGATCTTGTTATTATCGTTAGCGAAAACCTCACTGCAATTTGAAAGTCAGCGTTGGTGGCTGGGCCACAGCTTAAAGGCTTTGCATGTGGGAGCCCCGAGTTTGCTGCCCAGCACCGCTACTCTGCCAGGCTCCCCGTGGTCCTGGTGCTTTTTGCTGGGGATGTAGGAGGAGACACCCAGCCCTGTTCAGGGCTTACTCCTGGCTCTGTGCTCAGAGATCACTTTTGTTGGGCCTCAGGGACTGGAGAGAGAGATTGGGGTTAGGTATGCGGCTGGCCCTCGTTAGGTCCCTGACAGGGTGGGGTGCTGGGAAGGGTGCTTCATAGGCCCAGGTGACAGCTGAAGGGCCTTGAGCGAGGGCTGGGTCTGTCTGGGAGCTGGACGTGGGTGTGGAGGAATGTACAGTTCTGCCCCACTAGGCTTCTCCACAGGACGTGCCTGGGACCCAGTGGGCTGGAAATCAGTGCCCAGAGCATGGGGCAGGACACAGCACTGCTGATGGACACGGCCCCTTGCGGGGACTCTGTTGCCTCTGAGGGTCTGGGACTCGACCCTGTGTCCATCGGCCCCCAGGACCGGGAGTGGCCAGGCTATATGTCCATCTCCCCAGCAGGGCACTCGAGCTCTTGGAGGAACTAGTCCAGCCTGCCTAGTCTCTTGGCCTCTCGGGCCCCTTGGTCTGACCAGTGGCTCTTTGCCCTCACAGCTCGACGAGGAAGAGGAGAGGAGGAAAAGGCGCCGGGAGAAGAACAAGGTGGCAGCGGCCCGATGCCGGAACAAGAAGAAGGAGCGGAACGGAGTTTCTGCAACGGGTGAGCAGGCAGTGGGCCGGGAGAGGGGCTCGGGGTATCGTCAGTGCTGCCGCCTGCCCCGGACCACTGGCTGCTGTCCCTGACACCCTTTTTGAACCAAGACAATCTGGGACCCCAGGCCCAGCGCAATAGAGGTGGGAGTAGCCAAGATCCCTTTCTGAGGCTCTTGGTTCTGATGGACCCGGTGACCCAGCTTCAGAGCTCCCTTTCTAGTGCCCTGCCGGCTGCTAATAAAGCCTGGTGCTGCCCTGCACAGGTGCCCACCACCTGGCCAGCCTGCGGCCCCCTGAATATGACCTGCTGGGATCCGGTGGTATGGGAGCTGCACGGCTGCATGGCTCTCTCTGAGGCCTTCCCAGCGTCAGAGCTGATTGAGAGTCAAGTGAGGGTCCAGCCCCGCCGTCCACACCCAGTGCCTGTGCGAGACAATAGAGCCCACGCAGTCCTGCCGTTAGCCCCAAACATTTCTGCCACAGCCTGGAATAGTTCCCACCTGCCACTCAGCCATCAGCGGGAGTGCCAGGCGGGGCGATCTGGGTGTCCTCTCGCTGAATTGGATGCATTAGCGTCTGCAGCTGGGGAGATTTACGGCCCTCTAAGGGCGAGTTACTGAGTTCTAGGGCTGAGGCGTCGTCCCGAGGCTAACTTGAAAACACTCGTTTTCAATACTCTGCTATCTTGCTCTAATTTATTCATTCATAGAAGATGTGAGACCGCACCTGGCAGAGTGCAGGGCTTACTCCTGACTCTGTGCTCAGGAGTCACTCATGGTCCTGCTCAGGGGATCAGACGTGTGCTGGGGATGGAACTCAGCCTGACTGCATCTAAGACCCCCAGCTCCCTGCTTATTCTACCTTTAGCTCGTTTCTGACCCGTTGATTAGCTGATAACTATGTTTGTGTCGGGGCCACACCTGGCGGTGTTCATCCACAATTCCCCCACCCACTGCTTAGGAATTTCTCTGGCAGTATCTGGGGGCCCACACAGTGCCAGGGAACAAACACAGGCTTCCTACATTCAAAGCTCGTGCCCCAGCCTTTCTGCTAGTTCTCCGGCCTGACTTACGGTAAAGCATTGCTCAGTGTGCTTTAAGCACCCAGAATTGTGCGGGGTCCTCTGGGGCATTCAGGAAGGAGCAGACAGTCGATTCTCTCAGAACAGCAGGCGGAGGGCTGGGTTGGTCTCGGACTCCACAGAGGATCTCGGAGTCTCTCCTACTTGCAGTAAGCAGACAGCAGGTACCCCTGTCTGGACTGTGAGCATCGAGGGCAGGTGAGTGGTGCTATCACAGGACAGAGGGAGGCTCCTTGAACCAGAAGGCCCTTGTGGGAGATGGTGCCTGAGCCGGTGAAATAAATAGTTGGAAGGCTCAGAGGTACGAAGGAACACACACGCACACACACACGACTGGGAATAGGCCCAGAGTTCACACTTTGCAAGAGGGAGCCTGGGATTAGCTAACCCGAGCACTGCCAGGAGTGATCACCCCAGCACCCAAGTAAAGCACCAGGAGTAGCCCCCAAACACTGCTGGTATGGTCCCACACCAAAAAAAACCCCATATACACAGACAGACATAGTCACAGCTGTAAAATGCCACCCTCTCATCCTTCACTCTCGGACATGCAGACCACCCTTGGGGATGCTTCTAGCGATTCAGCTCACCACCTGGACCACCACAGTTCCCACAGGAGATAGGGGCAGGTCTCCGGGTGGGTCAGAGCCCCCATCCTAAAGGCTGATTCCTCCCCGCTCCTGTCAGGAGCCCTGGGCTTCTCCTCCCCTCTGTTTCCGGCCTGGACCCCAGTTCTCGGGAATTAGTGGTGGCGCAAGGCCTCACTCCCCCACACACTCTGCGCTCCTTGACCACTGCGGCTCTGGTAGGAGGCCAGCCATGCCTCTGCTGAGGGTTCTGAGACTCGGGGATTCACATGCACTCGGGGCTGGAGTGATAGTAGAGTGACGGTCAACCTGGGTTTATACCCTGCAGCCGATATGGTCCCCTGAGCACAGCCGGAGGCGCCACCCCCTCTCCCAAAACAAATGTATTCAGGATCACCCAGAGAGCCCTTCAGGCCTCTCCAGGTTGCTTGGACTGAGGGACTGGCCAGCGTGCTGGATGACCTAGCGAGCAAGAGTCTAGAGTTCAGTTCAGACTTGGATTTGGGTTTCTTAGACTTCAGAGGGGGCTCAAGGCTTCTTCCAGGCACTTTCTCTAAGTTGCGAGTCTGTGCCTCTGCATCAGAGCAGTAGAGCAACGGGTTCAGTCAGCAGAATCTTTTCTTTGCTTTTTTGGGTCACACCCAGCAATGCTCAGGGGTTACTCTTGGCTCTGTGCTCAGGAATTACTCCTGGCACTGTGTGGGGGGCCATATGGGATGGCGGGATCAAACCCGGGTTGGCTGCGGGCAAAGCAAACGCCCTACCCGCTGTGCTATCGCTCCGGCCCCAGTCAGCAGAATCTTAATGTGTGGAGTTTCTCCCCCATCTTTTGATTTTCTGGGAGAAAACTGAGGCCCAGCGAGGGGCAGTGCCATGGCAGAGTGGCACAGGCAGTGCGAACACCCAGCCCCTTTGCCTGCGCCTCTGCTCCCGAGCACCCGGGCTCCCCATGCCCAGAAGCTGCACTTCTCTGCCACATCCTTCAGCCCCCTCCGGCTTCTTTTCCCAGCCCGTCCATGGCCACCCGAAGGCGAGGTGGCGAGGCCCGGCGCCAGCAGCAGTTTTCACCTCTTAAACGACACGTGAAGCCCACATGGTGAGGCAAACAGATCAGGTGGCTGCTGGCACAAATCCACAGACCACGCCTTCAGCCACAGCTGGAACAGGATTGTTCTGAGCTCAGCACTTGCTTACACAACATGCGAACCGGCCACGCCAGCCCCTGACACTCTGGCCAGAGAAGGAAACAGAACAAAGACGTAGATCTTCACCCTCTGACACTGGGTGGGCACAGTTCAGGCTGCTTCACAGCCGTGTGTGTGTTCCTGTGGGAACAAGGTGTCGTTCAGCCAGGGGTGTGTGTGTATGTGTGTGTGTGCATGTGTGTTCCTGTAGGAACAAGGTATTGTTCAGCCAGGGGTGTGTGTGGGGGTGTTCCTATGGGAACAAGGTGTCATTCAGCTGTGTGTGTGTGCGTGCATGGTGTGTTCCTATGGAAACAAGGTATTGTTCAGCCAGGGTGTGTGTTCCTGTGGAAGCAAGGTGTCGTTCAGCGTGTGTGTGTGCGTGCATGTGTGTTCCTATGGAAACAAGGTGTTGTTCAGCCAGGGTGTGTGTGTGTGTGTGTGCATGTGTTCCTGTGGAAACAAGATGTCGTTCAGCAGGTTGTGTGTGTGTGTGTATGTGTGTCTTCCTGTGGAACAAGGTATTGTTCAGCAGGTGTGTTCCTGTGGAAGCAAGGTGTCGTTCAGCCAGGGTGTGTGTGTGTGCGTGCGTGTGTTCCTGTGGAAACAAGGTGTGGTTCAGCCAGGGTGTGTGTGTGTGTGTGTGTGCGTGCATGTGTGTTCCTGTGGAAACAAGGTGTCGTTCAGCCAGGGTTGTGTGTGTATGTGTGTATGCTGTGTCTTCCTGTAGGAACAAGGTATTGTTCAGCCAGGGGTGTGTGCGTGTGTTCCTATGGGAACAAGGTGTCATTCAGCCGTGTGTGTGTGTGTGTGTGCGTGCTTGCATGCATGCATGCATGCATGTGTGTTCCTGTGGAAACAAGGTGTTGTTCAGCCAGGGTGTGTGTTCCTGTGGGAAAAGGTGTTATTAAACCAGTTGTGTGTGTGTTCCTGTGGGAAAAAGTTGTCATTAATGCGTGTGTGTTCCTGTGGGAAAAAGTTGTCATTAAACCAGTTGTGTGTGTGTGTGTTCCTGTGGGAACAATGTGTCATTCAGCCAGGGATGTGTGTCTGTGTTCCTGTGGTAACAAGGTATCGTTCAGCTGTGTGTGTGTGTGTGTGTGTGTGTGGCGTGTGTGTTCCTGTGGGAACAAGGTATCATTCAGCTGTGTGTGTGTGTGTTCCTGTGGGAACAAGGTTCGTTCAGCTGTGTGTGTGTGTGTGTGTTTCTGTGGGTCAGGTATCTTCAGCTGTGTGTGTGTCCTGTGGGAACAGGTTATCATTCAGCTGTGTGTGTATGTGTGTGTGTTCCTGTGGGAACAAGGTATCGTTCAACCAGCTGGTCCTCCCTAGGCTGCAGAGCTGCCCTCCCGGGAAGTCTGAGCAAGTCTGGCGTTCTCATTCCCGTGAGGGCGACTCTTGCTCGCTAGGTCCCTCAAGCACACTGGCCAGTCTCTCAGCCCAGGCAACCTAGAGAGGCTGCTCCCAGGTTCAAGGCCTGAAGGAATTTTTTGAGTGATCCTGAGTGCGTTTTTTCCCACTGGGGCAGGGGGGGGGGGAGGGGGTTGGCACATCAGCCGTGCTCAGGGGCTTACTTCTGGCTCTGTGCTCAGGGATCCGGGAAGGACTCAGGACCTTTTGGGTGCAGGGGATTTAAGCTGGCTTGACCGTGTGCACGGCAAAGGCTCGGCTGCTGCGCTAGCACTCGGCCCCGTGTCCTCAAACCCTCGTCAGTGGCAGGGCTGGCCTCCTCCCAGCGCCATAGCAGCCATCAAGGAGACACTGAGTGTGTGGGGAGTGAGGCCGTGCCCCTGCTGCTGTTGGATGGTCTGCACTGGACACTGCCCCTAGCAAATCCTTTTTATACTTATGTATAAAAACCACAGCCACACCGGCGCTGCCGGAGGGCAGAGAGGGCCTGTGCACTGGCCTCACAGGAGCGGGTAGGGGTTTCCTGCAGTCGGCTGGTCCTTTTGTTGCTGGGCCACACCTGGTGGTGCTGGGGGCACTCCCCACGCGCGCAAAGAGAACCAACCCCTGCCCCTCCCTCCTCTGTCCTTGCCCCTCCTGCCCCCAGCCACCCCCTCAGTTCTCTGTCCTCTTCAGCCTCCAAATCCAGCCAGTTCCCGCAACCTTTCAAGTTCCCTT
Source organism: Cryptotis parvus (assembly GCA_021461705.1). Taxonomy (NCBI): domain Eukaryota; kingdom Metazoa; phylum Chordata; class Mammalia; order Eulipotyphla; family Soricidae; genus Cryptotis; species Cryptotis parvus. The sequence continues at coordinate 33,855 of JAJIBD010005599.1, read as the reverse complement.
TGAAGCAGCCTCCTCCCTCATCCCCTCTCCTTGTATTCTCTTGCCCATGGATGAAAGTCAGGACTCCTTAAGCTTCCCTAAACCATGGATTTAACCCAGCACTTTCCCCGAGGGGGCAGGATTCACTTAATCTCCAGGATCATCATCTTTTTCCAGATGCAAGAGCGGAGCCCGGACAATAAAAGTGCTCAGGCTCATTCAGCTCTGAAACTTTCCCAGCCCAAGCTCTAAATCCTTTCTTCCTGGTCTGCACCCTCTCATGTCCTCGGGGCACCTCTGTCCCAGGGGAAGAGTTTCATCTCCCCAAACTGCTTTAGTCTCCCTTGTTCTAGCTGTCCCGGGGCTCCCTGCTCAGGCCTCGACCCTCCTGGTCAGCCCGAGGCCAGCCCAGAGCATCACTCAGCAGGTGCTGCCTGGCTGCTGGGCACAGAAGCCCGGTGCCTGCCCTGGACTCTGCCCTGCTGTTTGGCACCTCCCCCAGCTAGTGTTCAGAGTGATGGGCTGCACCCGCACTTTGAGGGCACTTTGTGAGTGAGTGGGAAGGTGTCGTGAAGATGGGGGGCTGTGGCTTGGCGGGAGAGTGAGGCGCTAGGCTCCACCCCAGCTTCCAGAAAGGAAAACAAAAGCTCAGCCTTGTGTGTGGGGGGTCAGAGGGTTTGTGAGCCCCAGTGAGCAGGACTAGGACGGGGCACAGGCTGGTCTGGGGTCTCTGCAGCTCTCAGAGTGGCCCCGAGTCAGAATCCTAACGGCAGTGCGTCTCATCCCCCGGACGGCAGGAGCAGCCAGGCTGTGCCCGTCCTGGCCGCCCAGAGCTTTGCTTCCTTCCCTCTTTTGAGGCTGTCTGCTGTGGTCACCAGGACAGCCGTGGGTTAGCAGCTCCAGCTTCCGGAACCCCTCAGAGGCTTGCAGGAAGCAGCTGACCCCGCCCTGTGAGGCAGAGCCAGCCCTGGAGAGGTGGGGGGCCTTCCAGGAGCCCCGATACTCCAGGTAGCAGAACAGGCCGGGTGCCCGCCACAGCGGGGCTCTCCACACCTGGGCTTGGCTATGTGGATAAGCCAGTATCCAGGGCTCCTCAGGTGTTCAAACCCGCCGCCCTCTGCTGCCCCCTAGAGCCCAGGGGTGCTTCTTGCTCCAGTCAAGCCCTGCTGTTTAAACAGCTCTCTGGGGGGCAAAAGAAGCCACAGCCCAGAAACTGCCCAGAGGTCACAGCACTGGTGCTTGGGACAGGTGTGCAGAGAACCTTGGTTCTGGGGTATTTCTGCAGGAGAGGGGACATACCTGGCAGTACTTGGGGCTTTCCTGGCCCTGTGCTCAGGATCGCTCCTGGCGGGGCTCAGGGGGCTCTATGGGGTGCCAGGGACTGGACCTAGCCTTACCCACTGTACTATCTCTCCAGCCTTAGAACCCTGGGTTCTATTCCTGGCACCACAAGCCTCTACCTCACTGGTGGCCGCTCCCCCAAAATAAATAACACTTTGCTGATCCATACATACATACATACATACATATATGTCCATATATATGTTATATAATATATATTATATAATATGTCATATAATATCTATTGTATATATCTATGGTTTTCCCCCAGTCAGGCACTTTCTTTTGTTTGACCCCTGAGCCTTGACCTGGTGCACCTGTATTACTCCCCCTACGCCAGACAAGTACCCTGGCACCCCACCCTGCTCAGATCACCGACGTTCCCCAAGCTCCTTCCTTTCCACTGAAGCTGCTCCGCCGCTGGGCTGGAATGTCCATTGGAAACCTCAGCTGAGTCGATCTGAGGCCTCGCTTCAGATATACGGGGTGACTGTGGGTCGCCTCCCAGTGGGCAAAGCAAGATAACAAGGCAGAGGGAAAGACTGGGGCCAGGAAGCAAATTTTCAGGAGAAATTACATGATCTTACTGGACTTGTCACCACCCCCCCCCAATCAAATGACCTTGCCTGCATTTATCATTCCCTGGAGCACTTACCATGGGTCGTTCAGTCCTCTGTGAGCCCCCATGGACCTCCACCCACTAGGTGCTGTTCCCCAGCAGAACTTTCTCATGCAAAGGCCCTGGGGTAGATGCCTGCTGCATATATTTGAGCAACATTAGGGGAAGGTGAAGCAACACAGGAGAGAGAGAGCACAAGCCCGGCTAGTCCCAGGGTATGACCTGGTCCTCCCCACTGGTGATCCCTGGGCCAGTGACCCTCCCTGTAAAGCCAGTTCCCCAGGCCTGGGGCGGGATGTGCACCTTCTTAGGTGGGGATCCAGCAGGGGCCGGCCTAATGGGGGCACACCCGCCCCAGAGGCAGAGTGAGCGCTCCAAGCCCCCTCTCTGTGTCTGCCCCCAGGAATCCGAGCGGCTGGAACTCATGAACGCAGAGTTAAAGGCGCAGATCGAGGAGCTGAAGCAGGAGGCGGCAGCAGCTCATCCCTGATGCTGAACCGACACCGCCCCACTTGCATTGTCCGGACCGACAGCGTCAAGACACCCGAGGCGAAGGCAACCCGCTGCTGGAGCAGCTGGACGAGAAGTGACCATGGGTCTGGGAGGGACGCCGAGGAGGAGGAACGTGAAAAGGGAAGACGGAGGGAGGACGGGGGCTCCCCAAGGGCCCTTCCTCCATGCCTGCAGAGACTTTTTTTTTTTTTCACCAGGAGGGTCCGCAGGGCCAGCCTCGCTGGGCTTTCTCGTGAAACTCCCATCAGCCACCCAGGGGCAGAGCGGGGCTGATACCCCACGCCCCACCCCGAATGACCAAGCGCTGAGACCAAAGTAGACTCGAGGGGAGTGGAGAGGGTGGGTGTGGGGAGGCGGTCCCGCCAGGCCCAGCTTGGAGGAGCCAGAACAGAGGCGTCCTGGGCCAGAGAGACACCTGCCTCCCCTCAGGGTACCCACCAGCGCGACCTCCGAGCAGCCAAGAGAAGCCATGAGTTGCAACCAAAACGCAGCTGAGGATGGGGCTCAGCGACGCGGCAGTCACCTCCCCCACCCCTGGCCCTGGGCCTGAAGGAGGCTGGAGAGGGGGGTGTGATGGGGGGCAAGGGAGATGCACCCACCGCCTGGGTTCAGCGTGGCCCTGCCAGAGAGGCAGCCGGGGCACCCCTCGCCGGCCTGCTGGGGCTTGCTGTGGGCACGAGGCGCGGGCGCCCTTCCAAAGCACATACTCTCTGGATGTTTACAGGCTGTCCGCGGGCTTCCAACTGCACATGGTTTTTATATTTTCTTTTTTTTTTAATATTTTTTTACAAAAAAAAGATTTTATACAAGCAATATATATATGGATTTCTATAATCACTTCGATGTGATACAGTATAAATATGCTATGGTTGGTTTGTTACGAACAGCTCTCCCGCAGTTACGGCCGCTGTGTGTAACCCTCAGTACTGTAGTCTCTGGGTGTGGGGGCTGGGGTGGGGGTGGGGTGCATTTCCATCCTGGCAAGCCCTTCGTAGTACTCAGTTCTGTATCGCTCAGTAAATGTTACTCTTACTTAACCAGCTGCCTCTTGTGTCTACCTGGGGCTTGGCGTGAAAGGCTCTGTGGGGCCCCCCCTGCTGGACAGTGTTGGAGCCTGTTGGTGCTGGGCTCTCACACCAGTGCCTCTGCCCGCCCAAAGTAGTTTTGTGCCCATTTTACAGATGATAAAGTTGAGGCTCAGAGATGTTCAAGAAATCTGCACTTCTGGGCCAGGAGAGATAGTACAGTGGCCAAGGTGCTTGCCTTGCACACGGCTAACCTAGCTTCAATCCCCAGCATCCCATATGGTTCCCCAAGCACCACCAGGAGCAATTCTTGAGTACAGAGCCAGAAGTAACCCCCCGAGCATCGCCAGATGTGACCCCCAAAACAAAAAAAAAAAAAAAAAAGAAAATCTGCTATATTATTAAAAAAATATTCTGCTATATAACAAACTTCCTATATTTCCTCTGCTGTTTCTTAGGAGGCCCAGGGAGGTGAAACCTGCAGCCTTTGTCATAATCCTTAGGTGTGACCATATAGACAGTCTTGTTTCCTCCAACAGCAGGAGAAGCACCACTGTCCCCAGATACCATGACTTCACGGAGGCTGGGTGAGTGACTTGTCCGAGGTCACCCAGCTAGCAAGGGGCGGGCTGGTGTTCATGTTTTCAGTGTTTCAGGTTCAGGTAACGTGGCTACCGTAGGGTTGGCATTTATGGTCTGGAGGCACAAACTTGCTACTCCCCACCATAGTGCCCAGCACCCTCCGTCCCTAGACATCCTTTGTCTCTTCTGCTCCGCCTCTTCCTTCCCCCATTTGGTAATCTCAGTTTTATAACCCAAGGCCAAAGGTTTGTGATTGCTCCATACGACCTGTTCCCTTGTTCTATTTCTCTGTCTACATGGAGAAAATTTCATCTTGCAGTTATATAGTATTCCATTGTGTATATATTCCACAACGTCTTTTTATCCTTTTTTTTGGTTTTGGGGGTCACACCCAGCACTGCTCAGGGTTTATTTCTGGCTTTGTGCTCAGGGATCACTCTTGGTGGGCTTGGGGAACCACCCAGGCTGCTAGGGATGGAATCTGGGTCTGCCACGTGCCAGTCAAGTGCCCAAACCTCCGTGCTGCAGCTCCAGACACTGCCCCCGCCCCACTCTGTTATCTGTTCACACAGCATTGGACACCTGGGTTATTTCCAGGTCCTGACTGTTGTGTTCAGCACTGCAGTGAACATAGGCATGCTTGTATCTTTTCAAAATGTCTTTGGGTAGGGGTAGACTCCAAGAGGTGGGATCACTGGGTCATATGGGATCTCCATCTTACTTTTTTTTAGGAATCTTGTACTGTTTTCCATAGAGGATAAACCAGAGAATATTTCCAAAAGCAGTGAATCGAGGTTCCTTTTCCATCACATCCCTGTCAACATTGGCTGTTTTGTCTTTGTTTGGGGGCCGCACCTGCAGCGCTCTGGGCTTACTACTAATTCTGTGATCAGGGATCACTCCTGGTGGTAATCAGGGGACCATATGAGACACTGGGGATTGAGCCTAGGTCAGCCTAGTACAAGGCAAAAGCCTCATCAGTACTATTGTTCTGGTCCTATTTTCTTTATGATCCAGGCTGTTTTTTACTGATGTGACATATTTCATTATGGTTTTGTTTTTCATTTCACTGATAATAAGTGATGATAAGCATTTTAATATACCTCCTGACTCTCCATGTGTCCTTTAGGGAAGTCTGTGGTCTCCTCTTTCCATGTTTTGATGGGGTGTATGTTTGTGTGTGCATATATATATATATATATATATATATATATATATATATATATATATATGGTCATTGTTAAACTTTAAGAGTGCTGGAGCGATAGCACAGCAGGTAGGACATTTGCCTTGCACATAAAGCATCCTAAATACAAGCCCTTATTTATTTACTTATTATTATTTTATTTATTTATTGTCTTTTGGGGTCACACTCGGCAATGCTCAGGGGTTACTCCTGGCTCTGCACTTAGGAATTACTCCTGGCGGTGCTCAGGGGATCATATGGGATGCTGGGGATCCAACCCAGGTCGGCCGCATGCAAGGCAAATGCCCTTCCCGCTGTGCTATCGAACCAGCCCCAAATACAAGCCCTTTATCGGATGTATACTGTGCCAGTATTTTCCCCCAGTGAGTAAGGTGGAAAGTAAAACTCAAGTTTCTTTTGCCATGCTAAAAGTGTTTAATTTGCTGTAGTCCCTATTTGTTCTTGTTACCTCGGTCAGTGGAGTCACAGCACTGAAGATGCCTCTAAGCTTCATATTCCAGAGAGTTCTGCCTGTGTTTTCTAACTGTATTGGAGGGGATTCTGGTGTATCCTGGAGACCTTTAGTGAATTTTGTGAATTATGTGATATGGACCCAGTTTCTTTCCTTCCTTCCTTCCTTCCTTCCTTCCTTCCTTCCTTCCTTCCTTCCTTCCTTCCTTCCTTCCTTCCTTCCTTCCTTCCTTCCTTCCTTCCTTCCTTCCTTCCTTCCTTCCTTCCTTCCTTCCTTCCTTCCTTCCTTCCTTCCTTCCTTCCTTCCTTCCTTCCTTCCTTCCTTCCTTCCTTCCTTCCTTCCTTCCTTCCTTCCTTCCTTCCTTCCTTCCTTCCTTCCTTCCTTCCTTCCTTCCTTCCTTCCTTCCTTCCTTCCTTCCTTCCTTCCTTCCTTCCTTCCTTCCTTCCTTCCTTCCTTCCTTCCTTCCTTCCTTCCTTCCTTCCTTCCTTCCTTTCTTTCTTTCGGCTTTTGTGTGCACACCGGCAATGTGGCAATGTTCAGGGGTTTCTCCTGGCTCTGCACTCAGGAATTACTCCTGGCGGTGCTCGGGGGTTCCATATGGGATGCCGAGGATCGAACCTGGGCCGGCATGAGCCGGCCATGTGTAAGGCAAGCGCCCTACCCGCTGGGCTATCGCTCCAGCCCCCTGGACCCAGTTTCTTAATGTGATGATTAGTTTTCCCACCACCTTATGTTGAAGAAGCTTCCCTTGACCCAGCTCCTTGGTCCATAAATCTGAAGCTGATCTCAGGGCAGAGCTGGGATTTGAAACTCAGCTCCCAAGGCCCCTCCCTAGGTGGTGTTGTCACCTGCTGGCCGTGTGCCTGTCCCGTGGCCGAGACCCCACCTCCATGAGCGAGCAGCAGCGCCATCACTGATCCATAGCTGCATTTTGGAGGTGGGGTTGGCGAAAGTTCCAGGCTGAACCCACAGTGAATGAGGTGGTTTGGGTAAACGTGTGCTGAGCAGGTGTGAGACTGCAGGTCACGGCAGCCCACCCCAGTGCCTCCACAGCTGAGCTACTTTCCGAGAGGAAATGGCCCCGTGCGGCATGGTCGGTGGCTGTGTGTTTTGGACACAAGGGTTTGCCCGGAGCTTTCATGCCTGCCGTCTCCTTGGCTCTCACAGCCCCGGGAGTGAGCAGGCTGGGCATCCTTCCTCTGCTGTTGATGGTGCAAAGGGCAGCTGCAAAAGAGGAGAGGCAGAACCAGGGGCTGCTCCAGCTCTCCCGCCTCCCGCCTGCCTTTGTGCCGCTTCATCCTGGGGACAGAGACTAGTTGGTGATGAGGAGGCTCCCAGGGCAGCAGGAGCCCCTGGGGCCAGGCAGGGGGCCTGTACAGTTCACACTTGGCTGCTGATTGCTGGTCCCACCCCACGTGGCCCGTGACTCCCGCAGATCCCCCTCCTGGGAAGCTGGACCCAGGCTCCTGACAGGCAGCTGCTGTTTGCCCCAAGTGCAGACTGCCAGCCTTTGACCTTTTAAAACCTCGAGAAAAGCAAAGACATGAACTTCCCAGGACCCGTGGGCCAGCCTGCAGGGGCCAGTCTGCCTCTGGGCGGGCTGCTTCCCTGGGGCCTGTGAGTGGTAGCCTCAGCTGAGGGCTCCTCACCACTGCCGGCTGCCCCCCACCCTTCCTGGGGATTCCCAGCAAAACTGAAAATCCTTCCTTGGAGCTGGGTCTGCGTGCTGCTGTTTCTGTCTCTGCCAGTCCACAGTGGACCAGGAGGTAGGCGCTGCCCCTCCCCTGTGACAGATGGAGAAACTGAGGCACAAAAAAGGCAGCACCTTGTCCAAAAACCAGTCCTGCGGTGGGCAGAACCAGGATTTTATTTATTTATTTTTTGGTCTGTTTTTACTTTTGAGTCACACTGGTGATGCTTAAGGGTGACTCCTGGTTCTGCACTCAGGAATTACTCCTGGCAGTGCTCGGGAACCATCTGGGATGCTGGGGATCGAATCCAGGTCAGTTGTGTGCAAGGCAAACACTTTACCCACTGTACTATTGCTCCAGCCCCATATCAGGATGTTCTTGAGTTGTGAGTCCACATATATGGTTCAGGTGTTGGGTCTCACCATGGGAAGTGCTTCAAGTCTATGCTATGACCTCAGTTGTCTGGGGAGACTTATGCTGAGCACCCAGGATAGATGGACATGTCACAAATTCCCAACTCTCGGGCACCGAACAATAGAACAGTGGGAGCGGCATTTGCCTTGCACACAGCTGACCCAGGTTCGATCCCGGCATCCCATATGGTCCCCAAGCACCACCAGGAGTAAATCCTGACTGCAGAGCCAGGAGTAATCCCTGAGCATTGCCAGGGGTGTGACCCAAATTGAAAAAAAAAAAACCATCTCCAAGGATACATTTATCTTTTTTTTAGTTTTTTGGGTTGGGGGCCACACCTGGCAATGCTCAGGGGTTACTCCTGGCTCTTCACTCAGGAATTACTCCTGGCAGTGCTTGGGATGCTGGGAATTGAACCCAGATCAGCTGCGTGCAAGGCCCCTCTAAGGCTCCAGCACTAGGTACTTTTATTTTATTTGATGAGTACAAGACATATATAGGAAAAGATAAACTCAAGACCCAGCCTTATAACTAGCAATGAACCCTGCTTTTCTTGTCAATTAAAGTGGAAACAGGGATAGAGGGACAGCACAGTGGGTAATGCATTAGCCTTGCAAGCAGCCAACCCAGGTTTCACCCCTGGCATCCCATATGGTCCCCGAGCAACGCCAGAAGTAGTTCTTGAATGCAGTCAGGAGTAACCCTTAAGAATTGCCGGGTGTGACACAAAAATAAAAAAAAATAAGTAAAGTGGGAACAGGGCTAGAGCATAGCACAGCAGGTAGGGCATTTGCCTTTCAAGCGGGTGTTCCGGGTTCAATCCCTGGCATCCCATATGGTCCCCTGAGCACACCAGGAGTAATTCCTGAGCGAAGAGCCAGGGAGTAACCCCTGAGTATTACGGGTGTGATCCAAAATAAATAGATAGATGATAGAGAGAGATAGATAGACAGACAGATAGATGATAGATAGATAGATAGATAGATAGATAGATAGATAGATAGATAGATAGATAGATAGATAGATAGATAGATAGATAGATAGATAGATGATAGAGAGATGAGATAGATAGACAGACAGATAGATGATAGATAGATAGATAGATAGATAGATAGATAGATAGATAGATAGATAGATAGATAGATAGATAGATAGATAGATAGATAGATAGATAGATAAAGTGGGTACAGTAACAATCTATGTCTTTGTTTTTAGTTTTGGGACCACAACTGGCAGTGTTCAGGGTCTACTTTAAACTCTGCTCAGTGGATCTTGTGGTTCAGGGTATCACACTTAGACCTCCCACATGCAAAGCCTGTGCTCCAGTACTTTGAGCTGTCTCTGACCCAAGCCAAGTCTTTCTTCTGGGGTGGTTGTCAGGGTCAAAGGAGGAATGTGTGTAATGTGCTTGGAGAACTAGGTGCTTGGAGATCTCCAGTCATAAAGGACCTTGCCCTCTGCAAGAATGTTGATGTCTACCACAGAGAATAGTTCTTACTCCCGAAAGTGGCCACAAAACCTTGTTCCCTGCTTGTGTATCCAGCTCCAGGGTGTGGGCTGCCTGGGATCCCTGAGTCCAGGCTCGGTTAGTATCTAAACAGTCATGGGTCCGCCTTTCTCTGAGCTTGTCTCTCTGTGTCTCGGTCAGGTGGTCATAACTTGACCGTGCACCACCTCTGCTCAGAGTCCCGGTGAGAACTGGTTGTGTGTCCTGAGGAGAGCAAGAGCACAGCACGAGAGAGGCAGAAATTCATATCACGAAGGGTGTCGGAGAGGGATGAGAGGAGAATCCCACACACACGGCTAAGGGAAATCGGTATCACTGCTTGTGAGGCGATTCAGCAAGTCCCTTCCCGCCAAGGGCAAACACGTCCTCAGACTCAGCAAGCTCCCTCCTAAGTCTGTACCTAAGTCTACGGGAAAGCACAAGTATGCTTGTACAAGCTTCATTTGTAGTCAAGAGACCTTGGAAATAGCCTGGCTGGCGGTGGACAGAAAGGCAAAGCGACAGATTACATGGTCGAGTTCAGTGTTGTTCCGCCGTGAAAAAGTAAACGTGGGTCAGGCTCAGAGGAGTGATGGTCGCCTGGAAGGGGGAGGGCAGGACATAAGCAGGCGCAGCTGATGGGACTTTCTGAACGCGCATTTGGGAGACTGGGGGTTGGAGGAGCACTCAGGGTCTGGGGGCAGAAGTGTGATAGCAGGTATGGGAATGCTGCAGAACTTCGGAATCTGGAGGAAGGTGTGAGTGCTCTTGGGGCGGGGGGGAAGAGGTGATGACGTCTGCAAGGGAAGAGGACCTTGGCGTTCTTATGTTGTTATCATTTTGTTGTTGTTGTTGTTGTTGTTTTTGTTGTTTGCTAGTTTTTTGGTGTTTGGGGGCCACACCATGCGATGCTCAAGGGTTACTCCTGGCTCTGCACTCAGGTATTACTCCTGGCAGCGCTCAAGGATCATATGGGATGCGGGATCTAACCGGGTCATTCACATGCAAGGCATCTGCCCTTTGGCCCCAGGCCCCTGGCTTTTGAACTCTCTGTGCCACACCTCCTTTATTTAAAGAATCTGCAAGTGTGACATGTTAGATTTTTGTCAAATTTGGGTGCCGTGGCCCGAAGAGGCAGGTGATTCTGGCCCTTCTCTGTAAAGGTGCTGGATTTCTCCATGAAAGAGCCCATACCACGTTGGCAGGGCAAAGCTTTGCTTTTTCCGTTCTTAGCAAACTCAGGGAGATTGAAAAACAAATGGAGATGACAATGGAGTTGTGGCATGTGCTCTTTGAATTCATGAAATTTTAATTATATGCCAGGAGGGAGACAGACGTGTGATTTGTGGAGGTGGCGCTTTCCAGCGGTAAGCCTGGGGTGTGCCACAGCGAGGGTCCCTGGGAGCTTGTGGATCAGCTCAACTCTGCAGGACGGGCCACCGGAGGCGTGTTCTGGGCCAGGGTGCCCTCTGCACTCTCTCCTGCCATGCGACTCCGCTCCGTCCCTTGCGTCAAACACCCACACACCCTTCAGTGGGGCTGAGGCAAAGGCCGGGGGAGGCTTGTAAAGATGGGACCCCAGTTTCCACAGCTGTGTCCCCTTCTTGGTGCTGTGACTCCCGCATCACACAGTTAATGCCTGCTAGCGGTCAAACGTGGGCTGATGAGATAGTGTAAGTTCAGGCGCTTGCCTTGCCCACAGCTGACCCTAGTTCATTGCCCAGCACCACGTGTGGTCCTCAAGCACTTCCAGGTGTGATCCCTGAGTACACTGGTAGTAGGCTCCCTATCACACACACACACACACACACACACACACACACACACACACACACACAAACCCCACTAATGTGGAATAACTTAGGATTCTGGAGGTCAGGGCCCCAAACTGGACTTCTGTAGGTCAAAACCAAGGTGTGGGCAGGGAGGCTTTTCTCAAACGGGCTCTAGCAGAGACTGTGCCAACCGCCCCATCTGCTGCGTGCCTCTTCAGTTTATGGGGTCTTCCTGCTACCCTTTCTTTCATTTTACAGCATCTGATACTGACTTTTTGCCTCCTGCTTCTGTCGGAGAAGCTGCTGGGGTCCCCGACAGTGTCAGGACAGAAGTTCTCTTCTACCTCCGAGGGCGGGCGGGGAACGGATGAAAACTCATGAGTCCGCGCAGTTCCAAAAAGGCTTTTAATAGTACAAAAGCTGTTCCACAGCAATCCAATATAATGAACAAACTCTAGCTCTGGTCTGAACTTAGACCATACAAAAGAGCCTAAGTCTCCCACCAAAGAGAGAGGCTCTCACCCCAGAGGAGTCCTACCCAGAAGAAGGAGCAAAGGCCAAGGCGAAGGGGCCTCAAGTCAGTCCCCTTATATACACCAAAGTAACCAGGGAGGGTCAGGGAGGTGTCAACAAAGAACCCTAAACAGAGTGTACAAAGGCGGTGTCACATCCTATTACAGGTATAAACAAAGGTTATGCCAAGGATTAATCCCTTCTACTGAGATTATCTCTTATGTAAAACACTGGGGAGAGAGAGAGAGAGCTGGTATAAAGTAATACATCTTCATTTCATGAGCTTCATGTAATCTAGATGGTACCCATAAGGTCCTTCTTACTAAATCTGCCATCCAACATGCTTCCATCTGTGAAGGCCTCCCGTGTCTCTGCTGGCCCACACTGGCAATCCAGGCGTCGTTTGAAAGCCAGCCCATAGGCAGCCTTCATTTCACCTGCGACCCCAATTCCCCTTACCCAGGACACTAACATTCATGAGCTGGATGCAGGGCCTGGGGGTGAGCCATGTTTGGGCTACTGTGTTGCCCCCAATAGTAAGGAAGATGGAGGTTCCAGGGGCCAGTCCTGACACAGCACCTGATCTGGGTTCAGTTCTTAGCACCCCGTGGTCACTTGAGCATCACTGGGTTCATCCCTAGAGGCTCCCAAACACTGCTGGGTAGCTTCCGGGCATCCTGGGCACCGCAAGACCTGAGCAGCATTTCAGCTTGTGTGCTGAGCCAATGTCTCACTGGGCTGAGAATCACCAACGGGGCACCCATTGGCACTACTTGGGAGTAACCTCCCCACCCCTCTCCAAAAAAAGAGTTGGAGGTTCTTTAGCTGGGGAAGGGCCAGAGTTCATGCCTGGCATGCACAGGGCTCCCCACTTTGATCCCTGGGATCATATGACCTCCAGAGCGCCACTAAATATAACCTTGGTGGCCCCAGCACCTCAGGGAGTCACCCTCAGAAAATAAAAGTTGTGGGTTCATAACCTTGATTCTCCTCAGTCTCCAGCCAGGTAGGCTGTTTTGGAAGTGCCTTGAGGTGTTAGGGTGTCACAGGTGGTCAGCACATGAGCATGGACATATAGACACATATAGGCACAGACAGCTCAGGTACAGCCACAGAAGCGCAGGTGCACACGCTGCGCATTCCCAAGAGGTGTGGCTCAGTGGGATGCAGCCGTTGGTCTGTCCGACTCCTTTGTGTTACATCGTGGCGATTTGGACCTGCGCCGAGGTAGGAGGACCTGCAGAGACTCACAGACATGGGGCAGAGCTGCTACTGGCTCTCCCTATGCTCAGCCGCTCATGAGGTACCTGGGAGGGATGGCAGGTTCTAGCCCTGGCCTGCCACCCCAGCAGAGCCTCACAACAAGCCAGACGACCCCCCACTCCATGAGGACCTCCATTTTTTTTTTTTTTTTTTTTTTTGCTTTTTGGGTCACACCCGGCAATGCTCAGGGGTTTCTCCTGGCTCTGCACTCAGGAATTACTCCTGGCGGTGCTTGGGGGACCATATGGGATGCCGGGGATCGAACCCGGGCCGGCATGGGCCGGCCACATGCAAGGCAAACGCCCTACCCGCTGGGCTATCGCTCCGGCCCCAAGAGGGCCTCCATTTTCCACATTTGGACTTCCCCTCGTCAGAACTCCACCCAGAGACCTGCCTATCACAGTCCAGTTTGTGTGGCCACAAGCGGCTGTGTGGTTCATCAATAAATGATGGATTTTGAGATGACTACAAGAGTATGCTACCCGCACGGCAGAGCCTGGCAAGCTACCCGTGTCTTATTTGATATGCCAAATACCAGTAACAATTATAGACCTCATTCCGATGACCTGATGGAATGGTTTGAGGCTCCTTATGTTCCTGGAGCAATCAGGTGCCCCTGGGCTCTACTTGCATGAGACAGATCATATGGAGATGTTACTGGTGCCCGCTCGAGCAAATCGATGATGAACGGGAAGACAGTGCTACAGTGATTTGGACCTGAGACAGGGCATCACCCAGGCTCTCTTTCAAAGACCAGCTTCCCACATCCCGCCACGTGGTAGCCCAGACCCTCCGAGCTGGTTCTCAACAGTGTGAAAGGTGCGCTAGGTGAGCTGGTGCTGGGGAGTCCCCAGCAGTGTTGGGGTTCAGTGGGGTCCCCTGGCATGTATGGGGCCGATGACTGTCCTCCCAAACTGATGGGCAAAGGAGCGAGACCACAGGTTTGCTGGTAATCAGCAGCTGTTTAATTCAAGTCAAGTCTGCAAGTTACAGGGGCATCAGTCCAAAACCTAAGGTCGTCAGAAGGCTGACTGCAAATCACTGTGCCGGGGCAGGAAACAAGCCTGAGTAGGAGGCAGAAGCCTGTGACCAAAGGGCAGGGGATGTGTCCCCATTAGCACGGGAAGGGGTGCATGTCAAATGGGAAAGTGACAGCACCAGTGTCAAGCCTGAAATATTTGGAACTGTAATTCAACAAGCTGGTTCCACCTCTGTTGGGCCCTTGTGTCTCCAGCAGAGTCTTCTTCAGGGAACGGGGTAACACCTGATTGTGCTCAGGGCTTACTCCTGGCAAGCTTCCGGGACCACAGTTGGTGCTGGATATTAAACCTGGGTCAGCCACATGCAAGCATCTTGCCTGCTGTACTCTCTCCCTGGCTGTCCCGAGTCTTCCTTTTACTATCCTGTACACAGTTTTTCCAGATGCCATTTCCTGTGATGATAATGAAGGCCAGAGATGCCCAGACTCCTCAGATCCAGAAGGAAAGAGAAATTGCTGCACAGCTGTAGAAACCAGCTCCCGCCCAGCCCAACGGCAAGGATGGTTCGTTTTGTTCATTTTTGGGGCCGGAGCCAGTTTTAGGTTATACCCGCTGGTACTTGGGGTTTACTCCTGGTTCTGCACTCAAGGTTCCTGACAGTGCTCAGGGTACCATATGTAGTGCCAGGGATTGACTCTAGGTTGGCTGTGTGCAAGGCAGGTGCCCTACCCACTGTACTATCTCTCTGACCCCTAGACAATGGTCTTTATCAATCATGGTATATACTCTTTTTTGTTTATGCTTTTTGGGTCACACCCAGCAATGCTCAAGGGTTACTCCTGGCTCTGCACTCAGAAATTACTCCTGGCGCTGCTCAGGGGACCATATGGGATGCTGGGGATTCAACCTGGGTTGGCCATGTGCAAGGCAAACGCCCTACCCGCTGGACTATCACTCTGCCCCCCCCATCATGGTATATACCATTATGTCCCTTCTTTTGAGATGAGAAAATGGAGGTGATGAACACTTCTGCTTTCTTTATAAAGCAGTTAGGTGGGGGCGGGGTGGGGGGCTGGGCCTTGAATTTCAAGACAGCATAAAACCAAGATCTGGTCTGAAAAGGAGGCCCCGCTGTCATCCTCAGCTCCAAGCAGAGCCTCCAGCCCACATGAGAAGGGGAGGACCTTCTGCTAGGTGCCCCGAAAACAACCCAGCTCCCAGCACCCTTCCTGTGAGAAGCCCCCACCCAACCCCAGGCCTCCTGCAGATCCCAGCTCCCTGCTGGCCCTAGAGCAGTATTTTTAGCCCCTACATGAAGGGTATCATTATTCTCCTCCCTGCTCTTTGTTTTTCTTTCCTGATGGAAAGGCTCTTCCACCCTTCTATTAGCCCAGATTTGCATAACATCTCCTGAGGAAAAGCCTCCTCAACCCAGAGTCTCTGAACTCTGCTTTGTACAGGGTTTCTGAAAAAGCTCTGCTGACTTTGAAGGCTGGGGGCTGCAGACTTCTCTCTCTGCACTCCCTGGAGAAAGGAGCATCTTTGCATTCTGTGCTCGAGGCCCACTCTGCCCTTGCTGGAAAAGAAGGGAGGGGAAGCCAAGGGCTTGTGGGGGCTCAGGAACCAGCCCCAGGATGCCTCCAGCTTCTCAGGGAACTGATCTTGGGGAGCTGTCAGGTGCCCCACTCTGCATTAGGGAGGTGGGGTGCAGGCAGGCCCCTCCCCGAGCACATCTGGGCTCCCTACAAAAATGTCAGTGACCTGGAGAGTGGGTGCTATGGAGCCAGTGCCACCAGCGCTCGCCCTGGGGTGCAGGTTTTTCCTTAGACTCACCAGGCAGGGGGCAGGGGAGGTTCTTTCAGTGACAGGACAGTGTGACTCACTAAATTAGTTCCCGAAATACAAATGCATTTGTAGGCTTGTACGGTTCAATGCATGCATATTTGGGGTTCCATTTGCCACCCATTCCTTCTACTTGGAGTCAGTGCTGGTAGGCTCGCCAGGAAAGGAAAGAGAGCTCCAAGGGCTGGAGTGCCTGTTTTGTCTGTAGGAGCCCCTGGTTCAATCTCTGGCACCACACGGTCCCTCAAGGACTGTCAGTGGCTCCTGAGCACCACCAATGTGCGCCCTGCTGAGAAACAAGGTTCAGCCAGGACAGCCGTGAGTGCGTTTCTCTGCGTGAGCACCACTGGAGGCAGAGAGGGGGCCGGGAGTGGGGACGGGTCCGCACTGCTGGAGAGCATCTGTTCTGTGCACGCTGAGTCAGGCCACACGAGCACTCGGGAAGCCCCTACATCACTCCCTTGCCCAGAGAGCCGCAGGCTGACCAGCTTCCCAGGGTGACTAACCCCTGGCCCAGCATGGGGAGAACAGGTCATGCTTGATGTGGTTGATCAGGCGCTGCTGAAACTTTTCCCCCTTGGCGAATGGAAAACACGTGCTGGCGGGGCGGCCTCTCCCCTTGCCACCCCACCTCTGGGATCCGCAGCCACGGCTTGCTCAGAGCCCACTTTCCGTCAGATTCCTGGAATCCACTAAGTGGTGGCTTCCGGCACCAGCATCATGGGGGCTCCCCTCCTCTCCCCTTGTGTCTGCCAGGCTCTGGGAGGAGAGGAGAGGCCAGGACTGCCATCCACATGGGGCCGTCCACATGCACCCATCCACACAGGTGCAGCACGCACCGTAACCCCTAGGCACATACATGACCCTAAACCCTACTGATGCATACGTATACCCTCCAACCTCTACAGGTACATATATGCGCCCCTAACCACTTCCAGTACATACATACCCCCCCCATCCCTACAAGTACACATACCCCCTAATCCCTACAGGCACATATATGTACCCCTAACCCCTATGGGTACATATATATATATATATATATATATATATATATGTTATATATATTATATATATTATATATATATGCTAACCTCTATATCTAGCATATATATGCTAGATATATCATATATATGCTAACCCCTATATATAGCTTGAGAGCAAACTAGTATGATCCTTCCTATAGTCTTCCTATAGTCTCAGCGTAGCCAGGGTGGTAGTCTCCTGGTGAATTCTAACTGTCCCACGCTGGGTGCAGTGGGTATAAAGAGGAGCTGTGCCCAATCTAGAAAACATAGAAGTCTTAGTAGATGTATAGTCAGAAGTTATTCAGAGTCAAGGTGATTCTGTAACTGCCACATCCTCTAGCAGTGTTTACATAGAAGAGAGATCTCATTAGAATGAACCTTGACTTAAGTAGATTAAGCTGTGAGTGGGCAAAACAGCAAAGCTCCCAGACTAGCTAAACCTGTCCTCCAACAGAGCCCTGCCTCCCAGACATGATGTTGGGCCCCACCAGAACCTTCATGACCTGCTAAAAACAGGACCTGAGAGCATGAGTGTATTGGGGGTGGGGGCTCTTACTAAAGTGCTGCCGGGCTTGGGGTGGCCTTCCAGCCATCACCTGCCTCCCATTCTCACTCAGCCAGACCCAACTCTGGGGGCTTCCGGTTCCCAGCTGCACTGACCTAGGCCCTGTCCAGAACTCCAGTGCTGTCTGACTTACCCCAGGACACATTGCCTTAAAGGAAGGGGCTTGGTTGGGAACTAAATTTGTGCCTACAGGAAGTGCCTCTGGGGTGCAGGGACGCTGCTGCTTAAGGACCTGCAGGTGGGTGCTCGCTCCCTGGGCCTCAGAGACTCTGTGTCTCATTTAAGACTGGGCTCCGGGTCCGACTGTGGTCCAAGTAGTTGAGCACATTTCTTGCATGTGTAAAGAGTTTGAGCCCTGAACCTCCAGAACCCCCATCCCCAGCACAACTAGGGGTGGTTCCCAATTTGAAAAAAAAAAACCAAAACACCAGAAGCTGGAGAGATAGCATAGCAAGTAGGGTGCTTGCCTTGCACACACCTGGCCCAGGTTTGATCCCAAACCCGAGATGGTTCCCCCAAGCCAATCAGAAGTGATCCTGTGTGAAGAACCAGGAGTAAGCACTGAGCAATGCTGGGTGTGGCCCCCCCAAAAAACCCAAAAAATAATTATAAATAAATAAAATTTGAATTTGCGAAGGAACAAAGATTCAATTCCAGCCTCTGGACCCTTTCAGTGGAGCTTTTAACTTTGAACCTCCAAACAGCCCAGTCTGCACAGCGAGGATGCAGGCCTTTCCTGGGGAGAGCACGGTCACACCTGAAGAGAAACAGGGGCGCAGGTGTGTGTAGAGGCCGGGCAGGCCTGCGGTGTGGTGGTGGCGGCCGGCGGGAGCCCCCTGTCCTGCCTGGGAGGACAAAGCTCCTTGGAACCAGGAAGTGGTAACTCAGCAAACCTCTCTCTCCTTCACACCTTTGCTGTGACTCATTTAGGGCGAAATTCAACGAACTTTGACCACCTGCTCTGCCAGTTGGGTCTGTTTTAGTTGGACCGGTCCATGGCCTTCCGTATGTAGCCCACAAGCTCAGCCAGAATTTCAGGAAGCTCCATCTAGACTAAAAAAACACAGCAGTTACCAGAGGGCCTCAGGGGACCGGGTGGCTCCTGCCCAGCTATCCCCTAGGGCCAGAGGTAAGGATGATGTCTTCCACGCTGAGACCTTGGGGACTGGCCTTCTGCGGGGCAAGATCTCATTGTGAGTCACAGAAACGCTTAACAAGACAAAACCATGAGGCTGGACAGTACAGCGGGTAGAGCACTTACCTTCACACAACAGACCCAGGCTCCATCCCTGGCATCCTGTGTGGCCCCACCTTGACCCCCCAAACCAAAAAGAGAAAAACATCTGTACAGAACATCTCACACTTCTTGTTTTTTTTTTTTTGTTTGTTTTTTGTTTTGTTTTTTTTGGGTCACACAGGCAATGCTCAGGGTTTACTCCTGGCTCTGCACTCAGGAATTACTCCTGGCGGTGCTCGGGGACCATATGGGATGCCGGGATCGAACCCGGGTCGGGCCGCAAGCAAGGCAAACGCCCTACCCGCTGTGCAATCACTCCGGCCCCATCTCACACTTCTGTTGCGTTGTTAAAGCAGACCGACGTGGCGTGCATAAGACACGAGTCAGTTTCCACAAATTCAACAATGTCTGTGGGGCTGGAGAGATAGTACAGGTTGGCAGGGCACTCGCCTTGCCCCCAGGTTCATTCCCCGGCACCCCAGATGAGCTCCTGAGTCCCACCAAGAATGACTCCTGAACACAGAGCCAGGAGTAAGCCCTGAGCACTGCCAGGTGTGTCTTCAAACCAAAACCAGCCAACAGACAACACGTCTGTGAATCTCTTTGTGCACTGGCATCTCTGGACTTCTATGTCCAAGATACATGCATATGTCACTTATGAACATACGTTTGCTCCAGATGGTGGACTAGAATGTTAACCTGTTTCTAAAGAGCCTTTGGCTGGGGTTCCAACCCCGAGGGCTGCACACTGGGTCCTAGGGAGGCTCCTGGTTGCGTTGCCCTCCTCCACCTTCTCTACAGGTGTCTTGGCTGCCCTCTGGTGGTCATTGGGAGCCTCGGCGAGCCTGTCATGGTGGGCAGTTTCTTGGTTTTCCCAAGCCTCATTTCTCAGAACTGTTGTGTGTCCCCCTTTGGGACTGAACATCCTGTAAAATTCTGCAGTGAGCTCCAGTCCCTGCTTTTTTAAAGCACTTGTGGAAATGCTGTTCTGGTAAAAGCCAATGCCCTTGAGGCTGGATTTCCCAGTCCGGGGCTTACCTGCTGTTTCTCACAGGCGTCTGTGAACCAGGGATTGTTTGGGCTCAGCATCGTGACTGCTGTAACCCGGGTGCACCTGCAGAAGAGACACAGGCTGGCTGATGCATCTCACGGTCTGCCCCCAGAAGGTGCTTTGTATGGCTGGTCCTGAGCCACATACACTAGGCGGATTTAGGCAAATTGTCTCACCTCTCTGTTCTTTCAACCAACATAAGAATTGATTGATGTTTTGGACTGAATTAACATTGGGTCACGGACATGGACAGCTTAAGAATCAAGTTTTGCAGCTCTTTAAATGTATATTGCCATACCACTCCAAAGTACCAATACGTCCCCTTCCAGACATCTTCCGTCACACGCTTACCCCTCATCCCCCTGCACTCTTGGTTCTGCAGAGCCCAAGGGCTTGTTTTCTTTGGCTGTGTCTGTTTCTTGCTTAACCTCTGTACTCCAGAGGTATGTCAGACCATCCAGCACTAGTCCTTCTCTCTCTGGCTTGATTGGCATCACACGGTCCAGCCCCCATACCCCCGCCAGTTCCATCCATGTTGTAGTGAAGGAATATTTCTTCTTTTCTTACCCCAGCATAGTATTCCACTGGGTATGTAAACCACACTTTTAGATTTTATTTATGTATTTTTACTTTTGGAGTCATACCCAGTGATGCTCAGGAATCACACCTGGCTCTCACTCAGGAGTAACCCCTGACGATGCAGGGATTGAACCTGGGTCTGATGCGTTGTACTAGCTCTCCAGTCCCCAAACACAACTTTTTAGACTGCATTGTTTCCAGATCTTGACTTGTGTACATCGCTGCTGAATTGTACTTGGCTAGTGTGTACTACCATGGACATAGTGTACATGTGCCTTTTCAGGTGAGTGTTCTTGGGTTCCTGGAATAAGTCCTTAGGAGTGCTGAATCATATGACAGATCTATTTTATTTTTGAGAAATTTTCATACTGTTTTCCATAGAGACTGAACCCATTTGCATTTCTGCCAATGGTGTAGAAGAGTTCCTTTCCCTGCAGCCCCCACCAATACTTAGTGTTTCTGGGTCTTTTTTAGGCACGTGCTGTTCCCTGGGGTGTGACCCCTCACTGTAGTTCTCCCAGTGAGATTTATAATGAGCTTTTATTTTCCATGTGCCTGATGGTCATTTGTATGCCTCTTTTTTTGTTTGTATTGAGTATCTTGGACCACACCAGTAGTTCTCAGGACTGACTCTGGCTCTGTGTCAGGGATCATTCCTGGAGGGTCTTGGAGATGCCTCTGGGAGGCCGGGTCGAACCTGGACTGGCTGTGTGCCAGACAGCATCCTGCCTTCTTCGAGGAAGTGTCTATCATTTCTTCCCCTTTTTGATGGGGTTCTTTGTTATATTTCTTGTTGAGTTTTGTGAGTTATTCACATGACTTGAATCTATGACTATATGATATTCATATAGGGACTTCTAACCCCTTGTCAGATGCACAAATATTTTTGGTTTTGTTTTGGGACCACAACTGACTGTGCTCAGGGCTTACTCCTGGCTCTGCACTCAGGGATCACTCCTGGTGGGCTCAGATGACCATTTGGGGTACCAGGGATTGAGCTCAGGCCATGTGCAAAACAAACACTCTGCCTGTTGTACTATCCCTCTAACCCTGCTATGCAAATATTTTCTCCTACCCAATAGTGTCTTCTCAATTTAATAGTTTCTTGGGAGAGAGGGCAACTCCTAATTGGTATTCAGGGGTCCCAGGGGGCCCTCCCAGTGATTTTTGGCCAACCAGGTCAGTAGTTCAAACGCACGAACTGAGATATTGCTCAGGCCCTGCAGTGCTGAGGGATTACTCAGGCCACCCAGGCAGTATTTGCAGGCCTCCACGGCCATGGCCTGCCCGACACAGAAGCCTTCAGGGCCACACCTGGCAATGGTCAGGAACCACGTGGTGCAGTGACTTGAACTAGGGCCAGCTGCATTCAAGACCTTAATCCCTGCATTATCTCTCTGGGCCCTTAATGATCAGTTCTTCCATTGTGCAAAAACTGTTTGGTTGGATGGGTCCCCCATATTTATGTTTTCTTTAGTCTCTCTTGCTGTTGATGTCAAATCCCCTAAAAACATCACCGAAACCTGAAGACAAGTCTGAAATACATTCCCTGTTTTTGATGATCTCGGGCCTTAATGGATTAGAGACATTTAAGTCTCTAATGCATTTCAAGCGAATTTTTGTGTACAGTATCCAGTTTCCTTTCTGGCATGTGACTGTCCAGTTTCCCCAGAACTGCTTAGTGAAGAGACTCTCCTCTCTCCATCTTACGATCCTCTACCCATTGTCATAGATAAACTGCCTGTATATGTGAGGCTTTATTTGTAGTCTCTCAATTCTCTTCCATTGATCTATGTCTGCTTTAATTCCACTACCACACTGTTCTCATCTTTGTAGCTTTGTAGGATAGTTTGAATTGAAATAGTATGATGCCTCCATTCCCTAACTGGATTTATTTTTACTTTTCTGGGGCGGAGTTGGGGTAGGGGCTGCCACCTGGGCTACTCTCTCAGTGCTTGGGAAGCCAAACGGTCATTTCACTCAACTGAGTTACTGAAAGCTTAATTCTCATCTGAGAGGCAAGATTTCCACATGTTGGTGTCTCCGGCAGCCCAGACTCTCAGGGGTTCTGTTCTCCATACTGGGGCTTTGGACTTCTCTGAGCCAAGAACCTGGGCCAGGGAGCTTGTGTTGGCACTGACCGATTCTGTCACCATTCCCTGAACTTCCAGGGAGGCTGGGAAATGCAGCCTGACTCTGTGTCCTATGGGCAGAGGAAACGACCCTGGCCTTCAACAGCCTTGAGACCTTGGCAGAAAGTTTCTCTCCTCTGGAAGGAAATGTTTAGTCCTAGAATCTGACCTGGGGGCTCCCACTCCCCCACTTCTCTACATCTTGCCCCCATCATTCCCTGTGCTGGCCTGAGGGCCTCCCACCAGCCGCTGAGTTCCAGCTCTGATGTGGAGCGAGGTGCAGAGCGGGCTCCACTCTGCTGAACGAATGCGGAGACACGTGGCTGAGGGAGCGGAGGAAGTGGTTGGGAGGGATTTCTGGGGCTCCCTGCCTCTCCCCCACCCTAGGGTGCAGTGCTTCCCCTCCCCGCAACACTGGGTTTCAGAACCATGGACGGTTTGTCCAGGAACCCGGGCTGGAAAGCCCTCTGAGGTTGAGGTTGGGGCATCCGTCCTTTCAAGAGTGGAACTGAGATGCTGTGTGTGGTCACAGTTGTTGGTGCCTCTGCATCTGGTCCCGGGGAGCACTATGCACCCCTCCTCCATGGCCTGGCTCTGAACTCGCAAGCCCACCGTGAACCATATTAATAAGATGTTTATGTGGGTAGACCTAGGCGAGATTATTGGCTCGTTAGTAGGTAGTGATATTTACCTTTCATTACTAAGAAGTTTCTGGCCCTGGTACTTCTCAGAAGTCTCCACAGTAGCAGGACAAGCAGGAGAGATTGTCCAGGGGCTAAGGCTCCTGCCAGGTTTGGTCCCTACTGTCATTTGGCCTCCTGAGCACTGGGTGTAGCCTAGAGGCCCCAGGCAGTGCTGGGTGTGGTGGGAGTTACCACTAGGCCGGAGCAGCACAACACGATCAGGCCTTACCAGTCAACCTTCCAGCCTGGTTGGCCAAGAATCGCTAGATAAGTGCCCAGGGCCGCTGTGCCCTTCTTGGAGTACCCAGTACCTTTGCAGTAGCACAATGAGTATGGCGAGAGATAGAAGCTTGAGTGAGAGGAAAGCCAGTCGCGGTGGCAGTGGATGATGAAAACACGGCACCAGACATCACAGGTGTTTTTTCCTTGCCAGCCATCTTTATTTTGCAACAATATTTGTTTTGTTTTGGGGCCATACCCAGCAGTGCACGAGGCTTAGTCCTCACTCTGCACTCAGGAATCACTCCTGGCAGGCTTGGAGGATTATATGGAGTGCTGGGAAATAAACCCAGGTTAGCCACGTGCAAGGCAAATACCCTACCTGCTACACTATAGCTCCGGCCCCAATATTTGGTATTTTTTAATCTATTGCTGACTTTAGGTTCACTCTCCCCAGACACTCTCCCAGTGTATGTATCTGTAAGACTTGGCCTATAGCTGGGACTGGGGAAAGGCCTTCCCCTGCTAGAAATCCCCTCCGTAGCCCAACCTCCTGCCAGGTCCAACCAGCCTGAGACAGAGAGACGGTCCTATAACATGATAACCTGCCTTGGCTGGTCAGGCCTGGTGCAGGGCAGGACACCAGCCTGCCATCTCCTTAGCAGGCGTTCAAGGCATTCAGAGCTTCCATGATCTCATTGATGAAAGGGGATCATGGAGGCCACATGCCCCAGCCCCGGGGGATGCGGGGAGACAGTGCATGACATTTCAGTTACACAGAACTGAAATGTAACCAAAGGGTGCAGGGCGTTTTCATAAGGCAAGTGTGCCCAGACACTGCCCTCAGGACCAGTGTGGGGAAGGAGCACTGAGCCTGGAGGAGGAGAGAGGAGTGAGGACTTTGGGGTGCTCTGGCTTAGACCGCCTCCCTTAGCGGCCAGGGGAGCAGCAGGCCCACTCAGGGGAAGCTCAGTGACGTGGAAGAACCACAGTCTCCCCGCTGGCTTCTCTCTCGAGGACGGAGACCCTTCAGGCCACCTTTGGATTGAGGCAGCCCTCGTCTCTGTCTCCTGCAGGCAGTGACTCAAGACAGAGGGAAGGGCCAGAGTGATAGCCCAGCGAGTAGGGGCATTTGCCTTGCATGCAGCCAACCCGGATTCGATCCCCAACATCCCTTATGGTCCCCCAAGCACCACCAGAAGTAACCCCTGAGCATCGCTGAGTGTGAACAATAACAAAAAAGACAACCCAAATAACCAGGACAGTCTTAGGACAAGCAGCACTTAGATCTCAACAAGTCTTGTATTCTAGAATCATCTTTGCACCCACCCCTCTCCCGCCCCAACACAGCCCAATTCTGTGCTGACTCATAAAAGGGAAGGGAGGAGGGAGGGAAAAAACCTGAGTTCCAAAGGAGCCGATTTGCAGTGAATTTAAAAAAGAAGCAAAGGCAGCCTCGCCAGGAGAAGGGGTTTCCCCCAGACTCTCCCTGTGCTCACTGAAAACATTGCTGAGGAAATGCTCGGAGGGGATGGGGTGGGGCGGGCACTGAGTCGGTGCTTTTCTTCACCAGTCCCCCAGCCTGGCACTGCGGGAGCCCTGTGCCCTGGGGAGCTTCGGAACCTGCCTTCCCCCCACCCTGGGAGCTGGCAACCAGAATCTGGGTGTTGCAGTGTAGTCTCCCAAGAAGCAAGTGCAGTGTCTAGACCGGAGAACGCATCACCTTGTCTCCCGATCAAATCATTTTCTCATTCGGGGCTTCCATCCATCCTGGTCTTCAGCATTAACCTGGGCTTGCCTGCTACTGATACTAATTTTGGATTTTCCCCAACACACGTGATGCGAGGCAAGTTTCCCCTCCTCGTCTAAATGACAAGATCCTAAGTGGCATAAACTTTCACCTGGATCACATGCAGGCACTGAAGGAGTGTCGGGAAGCCGCTGAGGTCCCCAACAATGCGCGGAAGCGAAGTTCCCTTCTACCTCCAAAGCCGGCGGGAACGGATGAAGACTCAGGAATCCAATGCAGTTTTATTTATTTATTTAAAATAAATATTTATTTATTTAATTTTTTTTTTTTTGGCTTTTTGGGTCACACCCAGCAATGCTCAGGGGTTACTCCTGGCTCTGCACTCAGGAATTACTCCTGGCGGTGCTCGGGGACCATATGGGACGCCAGGGATCGAACCCAGGCCGGCACAGGCCAGCTGCGCGGCAAGGTAAACGCCCTACCCACTGGGCTATCGCCTCCGGCCTCCCAATGCAGTTTTAAAAGGCTTTACTTATCACAGGTTCAGGCATACAAATCAGCAATAGGAAAAACCCGGTGCTTAGGATTCCCGGCTAGAACCCCAGCCACGTGTAGACCAAGATGGTGGCCACCACGTGTTAAGGCCCTGTAAAGAAGAGACAAAGACAAGACTCCCAAGAAGAGTGTGAGCCCCAAAAGAGAGCCCAAAAAGAGAGAGCGAGAGAGGGAGTAGGCTGGTTTTATACCCCTGCAACTCAGACCTCCCTCCCACTATTATGGGAAGCTGGAAGGGTCAAATGCCCTTAGGTAATTTCTCCCAGCACCTCACCTAGGCCCTATTATATGCTAATGTTTTGAGCCAAGATCTGCCTGGAAATGCCTTTATAGGGTAGAGAAGGGGTTTCTGAGATGGCATGTCTCTGTACCAAAGACTTCTCCAAGCCTTCACAAGAGTCTTGTCTACTTCACGGTAGTTTTGTATTTTATTTGCCTTTGAGTTATCAGGGAGCCATGCTTGCTTGCTTGGAGGCAAACAGCATTTCTCTCTGGGCTAATTACTTAGAGATCCAACGTGGCCAGGCAAATATACCAGTAAGATCTAGCTAGTCCCACAATGATTATGGTAGCATGAGAGAATATTTATACCAGCCAGTACAGAATACATGGTCAGATAAACTGCCACATTTAAACTACACCCCTATCTACAAAGTGACCTGCAGGAGGCAATCCAGGGTAGATGAAGAAGCTTTTAGGCTTTTAGGTGTCCTGCAACAAAGGAGTAACTGTGATTTTATCGTTTTTTCCTCCTGAAGCATCACTCTGGTTTTTATTGTGCCTCCTGAGCAATTAGAATTTCTCATTTTGGGGGACTGGAGAGATAGTATAGCAGGTAGGGCATTTGCCTTGTACACAGACGACCCTGAGTTCCAGCTCTAGACTTCATACGGTCCCCTGAGCACTGCCTGGAGTGATCCCTGAGCACAGAGCCAGGAGTACTGCGGATATGGACTCCCCACTCTCAACTCTATAGGTATGACTGTGATAAGAAAATTGGAAAGACAGTCTAAAAGCGGTGTGGTCACTGAGATCTCTCAGATACATAACTTTGTTTGTTTTGTTTCTTTGCTCTTTTGGTCACGCCCAGAGAGGCTCAGGGGTTATTCCTAGCTCTGCACTCAGGAATTACTCCTGGCAGTGCTCAGGTGACCATATAGGAATGCCAGGTATCTAGGCCCTCAGATATAGTTTTAAAAGATTGATAGTAGAGGATTGGAATGATAGTACAACAGGTAGGGTATTTGTCTTGCATGCAGCTGACCAGGGTAATTCCCATATGGTCCCCCAAGCACCATGAGGAGTGATTCCTAAGTGCAGAGCCAGGATTAATCCCTGAGCCTGACTGGGTGTGACCCAAAAAGCAACAACAACAACAACAAAAATTTACAGTGTGCCAGAGGCATCTCCTGGAAAGCTGAACATAGGCTTCATATACTGGAGGTCTGGCATGAATCCCTGGCACCGCATAGTCCCAGAGCACCTCCAGGAGCAACCCCTGGAGGAGCCAGCTAGCTATAAGCAAACATTAAACAGTCACAGGTGGAGGGGCTCCAGGTGAACTCTGGCAAAGCACCTCCTTTGCAAGCAAGCACATGAGACCATGGTTTTGATCCCTGGTGTGTCCTATCAGTGAAGCTTGTCTGGGCCATCTGCAAGTTCTAGCACAGCTGTGTCATGCCATTCATGGCACACGGGCTGGTGTGGGTGAGCACCATAACCAAAGGGGTGTGACCTACAGTGGGTGCATATGGGAGAGCAAGTTCTACTGCCAGCCTTGTGAGGACACCCGCACCGGGAGTCCTAAGTGCACACCCAAGCACCCCAGCCATGCTGGGCCACCCAGGTCACCCCACCACCTTCACAAGAAAGACAAAAAGAAAGGCAGGTGCTCCAGGGCCCACACTGGGACCGGTCACGCTCAGTCCACCCACTCACTCTGGTGAGCTAAGGCCGACCAGGGGGTTCTCAGACTGTGGGAAGCAGGGCTGAGTGAGGGGCCCCCCAACACTGCCGTGGCCTCTCTCCAAACAGGTTCCACCACCAGGGTCTGGGAATGGAAACCAAACAGGCTTGACGGCTTCTGCCCACCCAGGATGCATGAATTATTGGAAAAGGGACCTTCAGTTTTCAGGGCAAGGGGTGCCTGGCCTTTGTCACACTGCAGAAAACGGCCACTGTGGGGCAGCTATTAAGCTGGTGACTCCCAAGGGTGTGAGGTGGGGCAGGTTCAAGGGTGGGGCTAGACTTTTTTTTTTTTTTTTTGCTTTTTGGGTCACACCCGGCAACGCTTGGGGGTTACTCCTGGCTCTGCACTCAGGAATTACTCCTGGTGGTGCTCAGGGTACCATATGGGACGCCGGGGATCAAACCCAGGCCGGCATAGGCCGGCCGCAAGGCAAACGCCCCTACCCGCTGGGCTATCGCTCCGGCCCAAGACTTTTACTTTAAGTGGGGCCAGAGTGACAGTTCAAGGCGTGGAGCATTGGACTTGCACGTGGTAGACCTGGGTTCGATCCCTGGCATCTCAAATGGTCCCTCGAGTCAGCCAGGAGTAGTCCCTGGGTCCAGGGTCGGGAGTCAGCCCTGAGCGCTGCTTAAAAAAAAGGACTCCTTTGAGGCTCCCCTCTAGGTGTGTGCGGGGGTTTGTGTTTCCCCCTTCTGAGAGGGAAGGGGAATAGGGACACGAGAGGCCAGAGGGAAAGAGAAAACGATGACAGGTGGCAGTGGAGTAGAAGGAGCCAAGCACCCTCCCCTCTGGGGGTTCAGGGGCTCTGAGCAGCCGTGGAGGTTCATGACCCTCAGCTGGAGTGGGCAGGAGGTGGATGATTCTGGTGAGGCCC
Organism: Cryptotis parvus; assembly: GCA_021461705.1. NCBI lineage: Eukaryota > Metazoa > Chordata > Mammalia > Eulipotyphla > Soricidae > Cryptotis > Cryptotis parvus. The sequence continues at coordinate 5,532 of JAJIBD010005599.1, read as the reverse complement.
TGGACATCTCCCAGGACTGACCATGTGGAATTTTTTTCTTTTTTGGGTCACACCTGGCAATGCTCAGAGGTTACTCCTGCCTCTGCACTCAGGAATAATTCCTGGTGGTGCTTGGGGGAACCATATGGGATGCCGGGGGTTTGAACCTGGGTCAGCCACGTGCAAGGCAAACACCCTACCCGCTGAACTATTGCTCCGGCCCCTGACCACGGGAAAGCTGCTGCACCTCTCAAACTCCAAACTGCCCACAGAGGAGCAGGGTAGTTTGTCCCGGCTTCAGCCTTCAGTTCATTGCGCGCTGGGTGCTGCTTTGGACACCAGTCACATGGCCTTGAGGGGCCCCACCTATCGCAGCCAATTCAGGAGAAGAGACAAGATTCTGTCCCTCCTTCAGGCTTTTTTGTGGGAGGGTAAGGGTTTGCCCACCCCCAGCCGCACTCAAGGCTCAGGGATCATTCCTGGTGGTCCTGGGGAACCATGCAAAGTGCTGGGGTTGAACCAGGGTCAGCTGCATGCACAAGTGCCTAAGTCCCTGTGCTCTTTCTCTGGCTCAGAGATCACAGCTAGGGGGCCATGTGGTATGGGGATTAGCCAGAGCCGACTGTGTGCAAGGCAAGCCCTCACCCACAGTACCATCTCTCTGGCTCCCGGTCTCCTCCCCTTTCTTGGGTGCCATAGATAGGTCTTTGCAAGGTGCGTGCGCTAGTGCTGAGCCAAGACCCTGGGCACAGGTGCCTCGGGCTTATTAACCAGGACAGTTCACTGAGTCACTGAATGCTAAATCATGGAATACTGCAGAGAATCATGATACAGGCACGGGGTAACATTCGCCTGCTTCGGTGAGAAAGCCAAGGTGCCCAAACAGGAAATCACTTGCTCCAAGTTGTGAAGTTTGTGAGAGGCCGAATCTTCCTTCCAGTTAGTCAGTCTGAGTCTACAACACCCCTCACCCCGCTCCAGGCGAAGCAGGTAATCATCACGCTTCCTTATTTTCATTTAACACACTTTCAAATTCATTCAGTGCAAAGCTAAATGTAACCCTCAAATCACAGTAGCAAAGAGTTTTCTTCCCAGCCCTCCCTAGTTCCTCCTCATTGTTTCTGGCCTCCTTCAACTGCTGACATCTGAGTTGACACCTTGAGATTTTATCTCCAGTCAGAGCAAACCAGAGGCAGTGGCGGAGACTGCAGTGAGCTGCAGTGAGGTGTGAGTCCCGCCTTGGTCTGTGGGTTTATCCTCATCATCCCATCATTGCTTTCTTCCTTTGCTTTCAAACTTCAGGGCTGGACTAGAGAGAGAGAGAGAGAGAGAGAGAGAGAGAGAGAGAGAGAGAGAGAGAGAGAGAGAGAGAGAGAGAGAGAAGAATTCAAGGGGGCTGAGCACAGGTTTTGCTTGCAGGAGAGCTGGGTTCATGTTCTCCCAAGTGCCAGGAGCAATGCCCGAGCAGTGCCAGCCCATCCACCCTTCAAAAACTTTCAGTGCCATTTTTTTTTCTTTTTGGGTCACACCTGGCGAATGCTCAGGGGTTACACCTGGCTCTGCACTCAGGAATTACTTCTGGCGGTGCTCAGGGGACCATATGGGATGCCGGGGATGGAACCCGGCTGGCATAGGTCGGCCGAGTGCAAGGCAAACGCCCCTACCCGCTGGGCTATCGCTCCGGCCCCCTCAGAGCCATTTTTTTTTCTTTATTGTCTCCTTCCCCTTTCTTTCTCCCATCTCATTTTTTTTTTTGCAGGGTTCTTTTTCTTTTTCAGAGAACAGACCCCAGCTGTGCTCAGGGCTTACTCTAGGCTCTGTGCTCAATGATCACTCCTGGAGGGGAGGGGTACCATCTGGGGTACTAGAGATTGAACCCAGGTCAACCACATACAAGGCCCGACTTGCTGCACTAGCTCTGTGGCCCCTTTCCCTTCTCATTCTCCTCCTCTTGCCCTTTTCTCCTTCTTTTCTTCCCCCTTCTCCTCCTCTCCTCCCTCTCTCTCTCTCTCTTCTCTTCCTCCTCTCTCTCCTCCCTCCCTCTTTCTCCTCCCTCTCTCTCTCCCTCCCTCCCCCACCTCTCATTGTGGCACTCATACCCAGCAGTGCTTAGGACTTACTCCTGGCTCTAAGCTCAGGGATCTCTCCTAGTGAGGTTTGGGGAACCATATTGGGTGCTGGGGATGAAACCCGAGCCAGCTGCGTGCAAGGTAAGTGCCCAACCCTCTGTGGTACTGCTCTGGCCCCTCTTCCTCTTTTATTGACTATGAAGATATGGGAAGACATGGAGGAGCTCCTTCTTCTTTCTCTTCCTTACCAAAATAGGGGAAGCAGCAGATTCCCAGTCCCAACCCTCACAGGGTTCGTGTGTACTGAGCTCACAAAACCACGTCTGGCAGCCTGTCTGGTTACATGCAACAGAAGCTACAGGCTCACATTTGCAGTCAAGTTCCCAGACACAGTGGAGCCAGAAGGGCAAACGCACATCGTTACAGGACCACCCAGAGCCACCGTGCAACCCGTGTGCCAACCATTGGAAATGGAGGGTCTTCTGCTGTTTTGATGATTATGATGCCCCAGAAAACAGTCAACAGTCCCTTCTAGACCATTCTGCAAGGCAAGGAGGATGCAGAAAACACCCGCAGAGGCCACACTCTTCACACCTGCACCATTCTGCTTTTTTCACCTTGAAACAATTTACAGTAAGACAGAGGCCAAAGGGATCTGCCACATATATTTCATATTCTAGAGATGTTCTAGGAAGTTGGGGGCGCAAGAGAAACAGGGCCAGGAAGAGAGCTGAAAGCAGGCTACAGATTTGATCCCTGGTACCTCAAGCCCTCCACCTCTACCGTGAGCTCTGGGAATAGCCCTACTGGTCTCCGAGCACCAGGAGCCAGAGCACTGTCAGGCCCACACAGAGTACAGCTGGGGAACCCCACCCTCCTCAAATACATGAAAATGCTAGGCGGAGTGTACGCTGATGGACTGGAGCCTCAGGCCTGGTGAGCTTGGGTACCTGGGGCTTGGGCACCTCGGAGACCAGTCCCCAAGCACAGAGCTGGGAGTGGCCCCCTGAGTACCCCAAATCAGAACAAAGCAAGTCTTCAACAGCATGGAGAAGGTTCTAAGCTTCCACAAGGCCTCCCTGAAGGTGAACAAAGCAGCCTCCACCCGAGCGAAGGTCACAGAGGCCACACGGAGGATTCCTTGAGGCCTCACGCGGCAGAGTCAGGCCCAGGTCCCAGGGACTGAGTCAGCTTTGGCTTTCTTTCACCCAGCCACACTGCTGAGACCAGGGTTCAGGGAAAGCATCCCTGAGAGGGGGAGCCTGAGGGCTGGGGGCTGGGCGTGCAGGTGGGCTCAGACCTGGGACATTACTTTCATGAGCCACTCTAGGTTCCTTTGTGCTTTCCTTTTTTTTTTTTTTTTTTTTTGCTTTTTGGGTCACACCCGGCAATGCTCAGGGGTTACTCCTGGCTCTGCACTCAGGAATTACTCCTGGCGGTGCTCGGGGACCATATGGGATGCCGGGGATCGAACCCGAGCCGGCTCAGGCTGGCCGCGTGTAAGGCAAACGCCCTACCTGGCTGGGCTATCGCTCCGGCACCCCCTTTGTGCTTTCCTAAGAGGACAGAAATCTCCTGAAGGGAGGAAGCCTCTGTTTCCCCCCTCCGCCTTCAGCCGTGTTAGATCTCAAAGGGCATATCCGGGCCTTCAATGAATGAATCCTTCTCCACACCCTCTCGGGACAACTGTCTCTGTGTGTGAGGATATTTACTGAAGTATCAGGGGGGCCCTCTTGAGGGCTATTGCCAGTCAGGATCCCAGAATCAGTCCGCTCTCCCGGGAGAGTGACCCTGGCCACCGCGTTTGTAAGACCTGAACCCCTGTGAGAGATTCCTTGGCACGGGGGTGGACCCTGTTTCACACAGGACCGTCAGAACCTCTCTCCCATGTGAACTTTGTCCTCTGGGTGGGGCGTGGTGGAGGTGCGGATGCTTCTTTGATGCTTTGAGCTGAGGTAGATCTACCTCAGAAAGTGGTCAAAGTTCATCTTCACACGGAGTGCTCCCAAGCAGAGAAGGAGGGGACGAAGCAGAAACTGAGGCACGGTAGCGGCACAAGGAGGATCTGAGAAGCCAACACCCTGTGCCTGGGAGGTCCTGGGTCAGGGGAAGGCCTCAGCTCCCGACAGGACCTTCCTCCCCATGAGGAGGACATTGTTGACTGTAACCCCCACACCACTGATGTTATCGGGTTCTGCAGAAGCTGCTCCCTCAGCCAGCTCCCTCACAGAGCCACCAGGGGAAGTCCTGGGGCGTGCTGCATGCTGGAAGTACCATGGGGGTGGGGGAGAGAATGTTCCAGAAGGGGACTTTCTTCTCTTCCGTCAAGATGGCCACTGTCTGAGGGCTGATCCAGAGGAATGAAACTGGAAGATGTATTCCCACCTCCACCTCAAGATTATTTATTTTTTTGCCAGCTCTCTTCACAGCACCAGAAAGAGGTGGAGAGATCCCAGCGGTCACTTTACATGAAGTCAGGACACAGATGGAGCTTTCCTGCCCTGTGGCACATGGACATCACAAGGTCACACCACATCCAGGTGTCAGTGCTCTGACCAGAAACACGCTAATAGGGAGGTTCCCCCAAGAACGTCCAGACTAGGGTGTGGGTGAGGTCAGAGAGTCCATCCCATGGGGGCTGAGCGATAGCACAGCGGGGAGGGCGTTTGTCTTGCACACTGCCAACCCGGGTTCAATCTCCAGCATCCCATATGGGTGCTGAGCACCACTAGGAGTAATTCCTGAGTGCAGAGCCAGGAGTAACCCTTGAGCATTGCTGGGTGTGACCCAAAAAGCAAAATAAATAAATAAACAAACAAGTGAATGGATGGATGAATGAATGAGTGAGTGAGTGAATGAATGAATGAATGAATGAATGAATAGATAAATAAAAGAGAGCGGCCCCGCAGGCACAGGACTGAGAGGGTCTGCAGGGTTAGGACATCTGGCCTGGCAGAGAGGGAAGGGCTGGGATTGAGAGAGCAGCCGGAAGAGATGTGCAGAAAGAGTGAGGGCTTGAGTACCAGCGACTAAGTTGTGGGGTTGTGGACGTCTTGGAGATCTGGCCAAAAGATCTGGCTGTAGGCTGAAGGGGGCAAGGGCCTCGCCTTGCTCATGGCCGGCCCTGGTTCAATCCCCCAGCATCCCACAGGCTCCCTGAGCCCAGCCAGGAGGGATCCTGAATGCAGAGACAGGGGTCAGCCCTGAGCACAGCTGGGTCTGGCTCAGTCCCTGCCCCCCTCCAAAATAACAGCTTACCAGAGACAGGGAGGTAATGGGCTGGCAGTGCAAAAGGCTGGAGCAGGTGCTTTGATGCGGAGCTGCAGACTCAATCCCCAACTTTGCAAGTTCCCTGAGCATGGCTGGGAACAACCTCCACGCCTAGAGCTCAAAGCTTAAAAAAAAAAAGGAGGAGAGAGAAGAGGAGAGGGGAGAGAAGAGGAGAGGAGGGAGGGAGAGTTGGGGAGGGAAGAGAAGGGAGGAG
>JAJIBD010005598.1:0-31347 GCA_021461705.1 Cryptotis parvus | reverse complement strand
GTATTGGAGGTCTTCTTGTTTCAGCCGTGGGAGGTTATAGGACTTCAGGAATTGATCCATTTCTTCTAGATTCTCATGTTTCACGGCATACAGGCTCTCAAAGTAATCTCTGATGATCTTTTGGATTTCTGTGGTTTCTGTTGTGATGTCACCCTTTTTATTTCTGATTCTGTTTATTTGGGTTCTCTCTTTCCCTGTCCTTACAAGTCTTGCCAATGGTTTGTCAATCTTGTTTATTTTTTCAAAAAACCAGCTCTTGGTTTCATTAATCTTTTGGATTGTTTTTTGGTTTCCAACTCATTGATTTCCTCTCTAAGTTTTATTATTTCCTTTTTTCTGCCTGGGTTGGGCTCCTTTTGTTGGTCTTTCTCTAATGTCTTCAGCTGTGTAGTCAGGTTATTTATGTGGGCCCTTTCTTGTTTCCTGATGAATGCTTGCAGAGCTATAAATTTCCCTCTTAACACGGCTTTTGCCGTGTCCCTAAGTTCTTATAGTTGGTGTCTTCATTTTCATTTGTTTCCAGAAATCTTTGGATTTCCTGTTTGATTTCTTCTATGACCCATTTGTTGTTCAGGAGTGAGCTGTTCAGTTTCCAGGTGTTTGGTTTGACTCCCTGTTTCTGTGTACGGTTAACTTCCATTTTCAGTGCATCATGGTCTGAAAAGATAGCTGACACAATTTCTATCTTTTTTATTTTATTGAGGTATGCTTTGTGGCTTAGCATGTGGTCTATCTTGGAGAATGTTCCATGTGCACTAGAGAAAAATGTGTATTCAGCTTTTTTGGCATGAAAAGCCCTGTATATATCTACTAGCTCTCTTTCTTCCATTTCTTCCTTCAGAGCCAATATTTCCTTGGTGAGTTTCAGTCTTGTTGATCTATCCATCATTGATAGAGCAGTGTTGAAGTCTCCAACTATTATTGTGCTACTGTTAATGTCTTCTTTGAGGTCTCTTAGCAGTTGTTTTGTGTATTTTGCTGGCCCATATTTGGGTGCATATATGTTTAGTAGTGTAATTTCTTCCGGGTGTACATACTCCTTAATTAATAAGAAATGGCCTTTGTTGTCCCCTTCTAACCTTTTTCAGCCTGAAGTCTATATTATCTGATACTAATATGGTCAGCAGCAGCCTTTTGGAGGAGTTGTTTGCATGGAGAATGGTCTTCCAACCTTTGACTTTGAGTCTGTGTTTGTTCTGATTATTCAGATGTGTTTCTTGTAGACAGCAGTATGTTGGGTTCAATTTTTTTAATCCATTTTGTTACTCTGTGTCTCTTAATTGGTGCATTTAGACCATTGACATTGAGAGAGATTATTGTCATCGGATTTTTGTGCCATCTTTCTGTTTGAGCTTGTTGTGCTTATGGGTTTGGTCGTATTACAGTAGACCCTTCAGTCCTTCTTTTAAGGTTGGTTTTGAGTCCATGAAGTTCCTGAGTTGTTGCTTATCCATGAAGTTGTGTATCTTTCCTTCATATCTGAATGTGAGTCTGGCCGGGTAAAGAATTATTGGTGAGGCCTGCAGTTCATTCAGCCTTTTCACAATATCCCACCATTGTTTTCTTGCTCGGAGTGTTTCATCAGAGAAGTCTGCTGTAAATCTTAGAGATGTTCCTTTGTATGTGATTTCCTTCTTTGATCTTGCTGCTTTCAGTATTCTATCTCTATCTATAGTTTTTGTCATTTTAATTAAGATGTGTCTTGGAGTATTCTTGTTGGGGTTTCTTTTAGCTAGGTATCCCTACGGGCCTCCTGGATCTTGAGGCAAGTGTTTTTTTTAGTTCGGGAACTTCTCAGCAATGATGGCTCTGACAGTTTCTTCTTCATCAGGGTTTTCTTCTTGCCCTTCTGGGACCCCAATGATCCGTATGTTGTTTCTTCTGGCTTCATCCCGATTATCTCTTGTTGTCTGTTCGGTAATTGTGAGTCTTTTTTTTCTATCTTCTGGTGTTGTGTAGAGAATCTTTGGAGCGGCGTCTTCGAGATCACTAATTCTTTCTTCAGTAGCTATTATTCTGCTATGCTGGCTTTCCACTGTGTTTTTCATTTCATTTACCTCATTTTTAATATATGTCATTTCCATTTGCATTTTCCTCACTTCTTCTATCATGTCCTCTTGTATTTTTATTGAGTTTGCATTCCATTTGCTTCTTTGAATTCCTTATGACTCCTTAACATTTCTTTCCGAAATTCCTTATCAGAGAGGTTATATAACTCATTGGTATTGCTTGGCTCATCTGGACTAGTGACTTCACTCACAGAGCTGGATGGAACTTTGCGTTGCCTTACCATTTTGACTATTGTAGGTTGCAAATGTGGGGTCTTGGATGACAGGATAGTACAGTTAGTAGGTTCTGGTCTGTTTGTGGAGTTTGGGTGGGTAGCAAGGATGTAGGAACCAAGGTTCAGTGGTACCTCATGCAAGATAGGTAGTAAAAAGGTAGGTAGTAAAAAGGGCGGCTAGCGTGTCCGCGCAGTTTTGAGTTTTGGGATGATTACGGGAGCAGGGGCCCAAGGTTCCGCGAGTGAAACCGGGAGGCAGTTAGCCTTGGTTCCCGTTGATGGAGTTTCCGGCTCTTCCCTGGGGCAGTTTGGGTCCTGGGAGGCGCAGGTATCACCACACACCTGGCAGGGGGGAGATTTTCAGCCGGTCCCAGGAGCCCAGCGCCCAAGGTTCCAGCAGTGAAACCAAGGCAGTTAGCCTTGGTTCCTGTTGGATGGAGTTTCCGCTCTTCCCTGGGGCAGTTTGGGTCCGCGGAGGCGCAGGGATCACGCACACACCTCTATACTATCTTTCTGACTCCCATACAACTCTAAAAAATTCCAAATAATCTCAATTCTTGACATTTAAGTAGCTTTCCCCAAGATAAACCGAAAAGCTCAAATAGAAAATGTGGGCAGATATTTTGACAATGGCCTCATTGTAGGCGTCCTTGGTGAGCTTTCTAATCAATTTCTTAACTGATTTCCCAACTGCAAGAAACTGCTTCTCCAGAGTCCTTATTCCCTACCTGTGTAATAGTCAAGCAGGCAGCTTCACTACCCTATTTCCTTAGCAAGGTCAGTGCTCAGTGGTCTTTCCCAGCATGCTCGGGGAGTTCAAGGAGAACACAGGAAAAACTCTTTGAGGAAGGACTTGTGTGGCTGATATAGACAGAGAGGCACTGCAGAAAAAACCAACCCATATTCCTGATGATCCATGTAAACTCAGCTTCTGTGGGAGGCCGGGAAGCCTTAGCCACAGTGACACAGGGGAGGCCACCATAGCTCTGGGCCAGCTGCCGCTCCACTGCTCTCTCTAGCTGTAGCGCTGCCTCCAATCCAAACGTGGATGAGACGCCATGTGTAATTTCTAATAGGCATCGGAAGACATGTGTGGCGCCTTCTCTTTCTGGTGACTGCAGAGTTAATGTTTCGTTCATGGGCACAGAATCACACACTCATGGCTGGTTTCTAACTTCATCTTCAGTATGATTTGATATGCTCATCAGCAGCTATTTTTCTCTCCCTTTTTACTGCAATAACCATGGTTTTAAAAGTTGAAGATCTGACTATAAGCCTACTTATTTTACTTCTTATCAGTCTTAATATAATATAAAAATTATATCTATGCATCAAAAAGCTGAATAAGAATATATTAGTAATACCAGCTTATAAAAATATTAGAAAATTTTAGAAAAAAAAAGTAGAAATACTTTCTAAAATCATGTTTTTTTGAAAAGTAAAAAGACTAGTAAACAAATATTAAAAAGGAGGGGCATTGCATATTACCTGTATCTTAATAAAACTTTCATTATAACTTATAAATTTCAAATAAAGTACTCAAGTAAGTCAAACAACTACCTGGTCAATTACTAACAAGTCTTACTGCTCAGCAAATAGAAAAGAGTTTTTGAAAACTGAGCATGTTACTGTGTTTCCCAAATCCCTAAAGTTTTAAACAGTGATGAGATGTCATAATAGAATGTTGGGTGATACCATTCCAGCAAGTAAGATTTTCCTTGAATGGACTATTAGGTGCTTCCACTGAGGGGGAAATTCCTACTAGTTACTACAGATTTTAAGTTTAAAGGCCTCACCCAAGTTGTGACCCCAAATATTTCCAATGGAAGAAAAGTGACCTCAGGGTGGGGTCCCAATATTCCCATTCCCACAAAAATGGAGGGGGAGACCATCTTTTGCCTCCCTCCAAAAGCAGAAGCATGGTAAATAGTTGGGACGCTGCATGGTATCTAAAATTCACAGAGACCCTAAAAGTGCTGGAGGTTGGGGACGGCAGAAGATACGGACAAAGCTCTGGCTTGGAGGAGATGTGGCGAAGAGCCAGGAGGCTTAAAGCACGGTCAGCCACACGCCAACCTTGCTTTAAGGTCATAGCACTGAATGTCTCGCACACCAAATGGAAACTGGCTGAAGTTAGCTTTGCCAGGAACTTGCCTAAGAGAACCAAGAAGATCCGATTAGCAAGAGTCTGGAGCAGCAGATGAAAGACAACCTGGAAGCAGCTGGAAAAGCATGAGTCTGATCTCCAACAGCAGAGCTCCAAGCAGCAGAGCAGCCTGTAACGTCTGGAAGAAGCTGCAACACGCCCCAGTGAACTGCTACTGGCTTTCATGCTGGCTGCTCAGAATCAAAGAATAGCTGGTCAGTTAATCTGAGGCTCTGTCCACCTGGTGGGAGAGGCAGCTCTAGTCAGGAGCAGTTACAGGGGGGCAGCACCTTCCCTTCTTCTCTCTAGTTCCCACTCCTTCTAGAAGAGGGGTAACAGTCTGGGGTGAGCGGGGCAGCACAAGCACCTATGGGTGGGTGAGGACGTGGAGAAGTACGGAAATTCAAGGGAGACGGAAGTGTTGAACTGAAGAGCACTGTAGTCACAGAGAAGCTAAGGTCCGATATATATGGAGGTGTTACATTAAGAGAACTACTATCAAAGAGAAAGCTAAGGTCCGATATATATGGTGGTGTTAAACTGAAGAGTACTACAGTCACAGAGAAAGCTAACGCCTGATACATAAAGAGCTCTTAAGGGGGACAAAGGATGGAAAAAAAAGGCCCATAAACATATGGAAAGATACAAATCTATAATAAAGTTTGATTTCTTGCCCATCAGACTGACAAAATTACTGAAAGTACACAATACACTCACTGCAGAGGCTGTAAGGCAAAGGTCCTCCCACACTTATCGGTGGCACTGTGGAAGACTATCTCTTTCTACAGAATAAGGTTTGGCACTATTTTAAATGACTGCCTGTGAATTTACACCTAGACTCAGCCCATAGTTACAGGGCATTAACTCTGTATAATACTTGCATGTGAGGTGTTTAGCACAATCTCTAATTATAGGATACTGAAGCAATCCAAATGTCCACAAATGGGATAAATAAACTATCCTTCGTCTACACAACCATTGTCCAAAGGGGGAGACCACAGGGTCCTAGAGGGATTCAGGGGAGGGGGCAAGAGTGACCCTGGGGCGCAACTAGGGGAACTCGCTTCCTACTCACTGAGCAATGCAGACTGGTACACTGCGATGCGTGTTCACTAAGTCACAGCAAAGTGTGAGCCCCTGAGGGGTACACGGAGAACTCAGGGGGTGGCACTGAGTGGTTTGTTTCCTTAAGAGACAGTGTCAGGATAACTCCACTTGGTAACCTCTGCTCTATATAATAAAAGACTCCGCAACCGTGAAAAGATTTGAGAAGACAGAGAAGGGGGAAGCTGAAGGAAGAATGACAGAGCAAAATCTAAGAGAACCAGGAAGTCAAGTCCAAGCTGTGGAGCCAGGATTCAAGTCTCAAATAATTCTCAAGTCCTAAGCCCTTAAAGAAGGCTCCCTGGTAGGTTGTGACTTAATTTAGACACGAATTTTAGTGCCCGCTTTACTCCTGCTGTTCTCTCCATTTTGGAATGATCTGGGGGCTGGGGAGCCAGGGCTCTCACAGTGCTGAGGGTGCGTGGGGACCTTGGCCTGACGAACCTTGGCGGATAGTGCAGGCCTGAAGGTTGGTTGATGTGGTGCTAATCAGCCAGCTGAGCTGGGGTCCGCCATGGTGTTCAGGGGAGCACTTGGTACAAGAGCCAGGGATCAAAGTCAGGGTGCACAGTCAAGGCGCCACTCCTTCCAGTACTTTTAACTACTTCCGAGGCCCCAGATAATTTCCATTTGAAGATTGTACAATCTCTACTTTGGGAACAGATACCTTTGTACAGGGTAGAGTTTCACACCATACTGAGGTCTTGTCAGATGAACCATTCCGATGGAATACTCAGTGACTGAAACAGAAAACAATTTCCTTCTCATAACAATTACTCTTTGCTGGAGTCTGATTCTAGATTGGATTGAGGCTTCTTCTGGGACTATGAGATGGCGCAAATTAATTTTACCCTTCGCAAGGATATGAATGTTGGCGGAATCATATAGGCTGCTATGGGTCAAAATGTCCCTTAAGGTCATGTTCTCCTGGACCTTCAGACTAAGACCTGACTTAGAAATTTGAATGCTGAAATGTAAAAGATGAAAATGGATGAGGATGGTCTTCAAAGTCAATGAGACAATTTGCCTTCAAGAAGGAGAAGCAGAAACACACCGGTAAGGAGTCCCGTGAGAACGGGGACAAATCACAGGTCTCCATCTCCACTGTCCCGAGACCCACACCATGCAGGCAGCCATTGGACAAGGCGGGGCAGGGCAGGACTGTCCTCAAGAGATTCCCCAGGAGCCCGACCCGGTGGTTTCCTGATCGACGGAATATGGAGCCTCCAAATCCATGAGAAAACATGTTCTATCTTTATTTATAAAAGAACAGTGGATGTTTCTATAAAAAATCTGACTGCATTTTCAGTAAAAAGAAATGATATATGTTGAAGTGCTAATTTTTTGTGTAAAAAGAAAAAATCAGTCACATCTGAAGATATAACATAAGCTAAAATGAATACAAGTAAGTAAAATGTCAAGCAGGAATGCAGAAAGGTTTCTCTGGAAGTATCTGCAGTATTGTTTTGATTTATACAGATTAGACATGAATAAATGAATCAGAAAATTAAAAAGATCATATCACTGACTTTTAAATAGATATAAGTAAATACAATTTTATCGCCATGATAATGGAACAATTCACTGAATATTGTAAATATTCTAATAGAGTATGACCAATATATTCCATTGAATTCTACCTTTAACCATCTGTATGCATTTTTATTCCAGGCAATTCTATCTTTAAGCATTTGCATTCATTTCTAAGTGTGACTTTGTTGACAAATATCATCAGATATGCCACAATAATACCATCCTGGTAAAGAACATAAATTCTAGAACAAGGAGATCTGGGTTTCATCTCCATTTTCCCACTAACAGAATTGTAATGCCTATCTCCCTTTGGGGATGGATGGCACACCCAGCTGTGCTCAGGGACCACCACAGGCTCAACAAAGGGTGGTAGCTCTCCACATTTGGGCCGGAGTCACAGCCACAACTACATCCTAAAGCAGATCCCTTAACCTCTGTGCTAATGCTCTGGCCCCATGTATGTATTTTTATAAATTCAGCTCAGGAACTGATTACTAGCTGCTGTGTTTACCTCATCATGTCAGGTACCAGCTTTCAAAGAATGGTAATTCTCCAATAATGTCATTGCATCCAATATTCCTTACTATGATGATGAGGAAAAAATTTCGCTGATTATTGAAGCGCCTATATTCCTTATAGATATTTCACTTAAAATATCCATTTCCAGGAACCTATACATAAAGTTAAGTGAGGAATATGCAGAGTAAGTAATCGGTTAGAAATTCAACAAAGCAGGTAACAAAGAATTAAGAGATGATGACTTTACAATTTGGATTCATGCCATTAACCCTGAATAATGAGAATCTGTAGGAAAGATTGACAACTTAGGAGATAACACACTGGCAGGAAAGAGAAATGTAGGAGGGAGAAAATTCATTAGCTCTATTACCTCAGGTGAATTCAGTGTAATGAGTTATTTTTTTTCTCATTGTTTCCAAGGAAACGACGGTTGACTCATCTCAGTTTAATAACTTGAAAGCACATATGCTATTTTACACATGGAACAAGCACAATTGCCCTTACTCTACAATGCACCTATGTGCTCTTCTCGTACACAGAGAATGCATGCAAAATCCTCTCTGAAGCGAAACAGTAAAATTAACCTAGTTACTAATATTTTTAGGGGTTTTCTCATTAGTTTTAAAGATATAGTGTTTCAAATGAACCACTACATATATATTCATCAACAACATGGCCAGATATATTTACTTGTCTTCTTTCACTATGTCAACAGAAAATGTCATATTAATCCTAAAAATACAATTTATCAGTCCACAAGTTCATATTTCTGCTTGTACGACTTCCTAAGACTTCATGAATATAAATGTGCGTGTCTTAGAGAGAAAAGGCAGACTGGGTAGTTTCAAACATTGCCAGAGAAAAAGCCACCACTTCTTTTGTCAGACTTTACCAAAATACACCCAGATTGTTAGCATATAAAATAAAATAACGCTTTCTGAACTTTTCAGATGGGATGTGTGAGACCTTGTGAAAACTGACATTTATGATGCAGAAACTTCACTTAGCTATCAAAGGTATTTAATGCCTGGTCAGACACCATTAAACAAATGGGAAAGTGTAAAATATACTATGATGAACAATTACATGATAAAACTGATTGCTATCAAGAAGAAAAATAAGAAGCCTTAGTGAGTGCAACCGGACTGATTAGCAAGCAGAACTCAGAGGCACCACATAACTCAGGAGAAAGGGAGGATCGCCCTGCAGAATATAATTTATAAGTGTAAATAAAAAACATTATTCTCAAGTTTTCAGGTAATTGTTGGAAAAATGTATTCTGCTTTAGGAAAACTATATTTAAGACATAGATATGGAAATGATATACTTAAGAACATCTATAGAAGATAAATATTTCATGAAAAATTCCATGAATCATTAGTAAGCATCCCAAATAAGAAGGCAATTCCAGAAAAATCTCAATCAAGGAAGGGAATTTGGAGTCAGTCATTCCAAAATGATCAGCATAAACTGAATAAACCAATAAGTAGAACTAAGCCTTAGACAAGAATAGAATTTTTTCAAGTTATCCAAGAGGAGAATTTTCATAATTCCTGAGAAATGACCGGGAAATATTTACAGACCCCGACTTTATTTTATATATAAATTTAACTGTCATGCACAAATGAGATTACAAGTTTTGTTTTCATTTAGTTTTGGAGGAGGGGGTACACACCAGCAATGTTCAGGAGTAACTCCTGTCTCTATGCTCAGAAATCACCCCAATCCCCCTGGTGGTGCACAGGGGACCATATGGATGTCGGGGTCAAACCCAGGTCGGTCACATGTAAGGCAAGTATCCTACCCACTCTAATCCACTCCTACTTTTGTTTTTTAAAATGCTTTTACATAAAAAATGCTCTTGAAAAATACATACATTCAGCACATTTCATGGCATGTCTAATCATTTCAGAAGGCACCTACATTTCTATTTAAAGATCCATCTAGTGTGTGCCCTGGAATAATCAACCACATAAAACTGTTCTGTTCTGCTTCCCCACTTCCCGTGGCCCGCCACAGCCCTCATAGTGTGCCACATCCCACAGTGAGTCCCGCTGTTTGGACTTTTCTATGTTTGGAATGTGAACCAAAGGCTCTATATGGCTCAACTGGCATAATGGGAATGAATTCAACCATCCACCTGAGAAAAACTAAAAGGAGGGGAAACGTTAGCTTAATTTTAGTTAAGGCATCAGGCAATAAAGAGCAATGGTTCCTGACTGACAGGAAACTAAAGAGTGACTCCCTTCACCTCCCCTTTCCCACGCCTAGTGAGACTGTAGGCTTTACAGGAGTGGAGGGAGCAGGCTGAGCCCCTCCATCTAACTGTACTGTATGCAGAGCTGAGCTGGGCATCTAGGAACGACAGACAAAGCAGCTGGCCTGGCCACGTGGACGGAGGCACAGCCGCAGCCAGAGGTGCACAAGTCTAAGGTTGAACCGCCCATGTTTGGGCATTGAAGGAAAAACCAAAGCTAGTGAAAGGAACGCCTGAAACAACCTACAAAACACAGTTCACACAAGTCCTCAAATCATCGCCCTCCCAGTCACCAGAGTTCAGTCCCTTTAACTCACAACCACCAGAGTCCATGAAGAGGTCAGGGTGCATTGCTTCACTGGGGACCATTAGCCGGGACAGCAGAGTTACCTGGTCTGACCTAGCAAAACTGAAAAGCAAGGCCCCAACCTAAAACTGTTTTTGAATAAATAAATGCTGCCTGTTACAAAGTTCAGAAATATTTATAGAACTGAAAAACTATTCAGGAGTCAAAAATGTCAGATTCACAATGAATATCTGACATGGAATTAAAATTCACTATCCTTGTAGGAAGAAAATGAAGCATAAATGAGAAAAGCCAATCAACTGAAACAGACCCAAAATAACAGAAATAATAGAATTAGTCATGGGGCATAAAATGTTTTATGTTTAGTGTGTGTAAGTAACTACAGGAAAGATTAAGACTATTAAGGATGGATAAATAAGATATTATATGTCCCCAATTTAAATTGTAGAAATAAAAACTAAATGCTTATAGATAAAAATCTACAGAATGGAATATTAAACATAGTTGAATATATCACTAGTATCACTTGTCTTCCTGTAGAATATCGATTTGCTCAAGAGGGTATCAGTAACATCTCAATATGCTCCTGTCACATGAAATAGCCCATGGGCATCATTCCGCTCCAGGAACATAAAGAGCCTCAAACCATTCCATCAAGTCATGGGAATGAGGTCAATAATTGTTACTGGTATTTGGCATATCAAGCCTGGTAGCTTGCCAGGCTCTGTCATATATAAAAAGTTGAGTATAAAATTAATGAATCTAAAGAAATACAATGGAAACAATTAAATATGAAAAAGACAAAGAAGAAACGAAGGAGATACATGAACTAGGAGAAATAAATATGGTGTCCTAAAATTTGCATATTTGGAGTGTCCAAGGGAAGTAGAGAAAAAAAAATTTGGAAAAAAATGACAAATCTTCCAAATTTAATCGAGACAATATAAACCCATGAATGCAAGAAAATGAAGAGTCATAAAATACGAAGGCACAAAATAAAAGCATAGCCACATTTCTCAACACTAGGGACAAAAAGAAAAACTTAACACAGTCACTGGAATGTGGGTGGGGTGGGTGTCAGTTGAGGGAAACAAGAATTAAAATGAGAGGCCATTTTAATTTAACATTTTTTGAGCAAAAATAACATTGTTTGAGCAAAAATAATCCAGAAGACAGTAAAGCCACATCTTGAATGTAATAAAAGGAGAAAGTTGTTAATCCATATGCACAGTAAAATACCTTTCAAAATCAAGGTGAAAAAAAATCATTTTCATTAACATTAACGTTAAAAATATTAGCAGTAGATCTTCAATATAAAAATATTAAAAACGATCCTCCAGTAAGCAAGAAAATACCGAAAGAAAAGTGTAGCTACGAAAAGCAGGAAGAGCACCAGAAATGATAACTACATGGAAACAAAACATTCTTTTTAATTATTTCAGCCTAGAAATATAACTGTGTTCAAAAACCCAAGAACTTTATTATGCATGAAGTAAAATGTAAGACCAACACACCAGGATTAGGTAAAGGAAAGCAACTGCAATGGCTCTATCCTAGGAGCTTACCTGGGTACAACATATCGCTGCGCTCAGCAGAAATAAACCAAGACTGAGCGCAGCGACCTACAGCACCAGCTAATCCACAGGGAAGGATCCTCCCATCAACCACGGAAGGAAGGTGAGGAGGAAAACCTGCACTGGATACGTGACTGACACAAAACAAGGCAAAGGAAAAGAGGCGTGAACTACGCAATGAGTGGACTTCTCAAAGTCCACCAGCAGAACTTTTAAAACACAGACAGGCCATTCTCGAATGCGCTGGGCCACGTAAGGGGGCACGCGCCACCGCCGGAGGGACGGGCCCTGGCCCTGCGCTCTGACCTGGCATTTGCTGTTCTCATCAGGGACTTACAGGTTTGCTGTGGGACTGGAACTGAGGCGTTGACTCTCCTGGTCCTCAGGCTTCCCTTCCACCTGGTGCTGTCATTCCCGGGCTGGCAGCGCAAGTCGGGGGAAGGAGTTTCCAGCGCGAGATACAAAGTATCCTTTGCCCTTTTATCTCACCGCGCTGAGCTTGTTGCTCTGGGCGGCCTCAGAAACCAGCAAACCGCGGCACCGACACTCAGAAGAGGCTGGTCGCAGGACCAGCTGCAAAGCCTGTCTGAGAGCAGGACCAAGGCCAGGGCGGCCCACTCAAGTGCCCCAAAGAGCCCTGACCACCCTCACGATGCCTCTGATGCAGAGCTGCGGAATTTAAAAAAAAAAAAAGTTTTAAATATCTGACTGAAGAACAAACAGAAATAAATTGACATTTAATATCTGGGGTTTCCACTGGAGAAATAAAGAACTTCAAGAGCAGAAAGTAAGTGGAGACCCGCATGGCGCACCGTGCACAGCTGTTGTCCCCGGGTCCGGCAGAATCTGATGGGCACAAGGGCCGCCCGCTCCTTCCTAGAATGGAAACTTCCTCTGAGCACTCAGCAGTGCTCCCGAGCCCGTCCAAGAGCCCAGATGGGGACTGAGGGGCAGCAGGGAGGTCACCGCCAGCCTGCCGGGACCTGGTGATGCCGGGTGGGCTTTGTGCTTTGTGCTTCCAGGCAGGCAAACGGGGTCCAGCTGAGCCCGCAGGTGCGTCCTGTGACAGGGCTAGGGGGAGGCATATTAGGTGCAGATGGTGGCAAACGTGTCTCAGGGGCCTCGTGGGGGCTCGGACAGCCTGAGAGGCGCGGAGGGTTTTGATCACAGGGATTTGGCCACAGCAGGGAGACGCCAGATCTCGCAGGATCTCGCGGGAGCTCAAGGAGCTTTAAAGGGCCAGTTGGGAAAATCAGTACTGCACGGGGTTTTGACCTAAACCATTGACTATTGGGTGTCAAACATTCCAACTGCTTTGGAGAAAATTTCTAGTTTCTCATAAAATCTAGACAAATACTTCCAGTATGACTCATTCTGTTCTTAAGTATTTATTCAAATTAAATTAAAACATGATTGGAATATCATTCCTCACTCAAGTGAGAGAAGGAATCCAGAATCCCGACCTCTGTCCACGATCCAGAGTCAGGGATGTCTTGTTTGCCAAGCATCGAAAATCAGATGGGCTGGACTTGTAATGTGATTTGGAGATGACCGCTGGACTAACGCCGTTACCGACTGGATCCCATGGGATGTCAAAAGATCACGTGGCCGCCCACCTACAAGATGGTCAGACTTCTTCGTCAAGACCCTGAACGAGCGGTTTGAGGCTCTTGTATTCCTGAAGCAACCAGATGCCATTGGGCTACACTAGCATGTGATAGGGTCAAATGGAAATGTTACTGGCGCCCACTGGAGCAATTGATGAATAACGGGATGTCAAGTGATCAAGTGATCAAATTTATAAATATCTATGTATCATTAGTCATAGAACCATTGTCACCCCAAACAGGAAACAAATCAATTATCTCAACCGCCCAACCACCCAAATGTGAGTTAATGTAAGTTATGGCATATCTATAAATCAGAATATTACTTAAAAATATAAAAAAGAACTGTTGGTACACATAATACTGTGGGTAAGTCTGAAAATAATTATTCAAAATTAAGGAAGCCAGACAAAAAATAATATACATATTACACAGTCCCACTTATATAAAACTATGTAAATACAAATTTGTCTATGGTGATATCATAATTCATAAATCATAATTCTTATATATAAATCAGCAATTTCCTGAATAAAGGGATGAAGAGGAAAGCTTTGAAATCAGGAGATTACGAAAGGTTGTGAAGAAACTTTTAAAGTTCTACCATATTAATTCTGCTGGTGGTTTTGTTAGTTCAAAAAACACCAAAATTTATGAAATTGTACTCCTTTATTGCATGCCATTAATCTGATCAACTAAATCTTAGTAGATTGTAAAAATTCATTAAGTGTTAAAACTAAACCAACAGATTGGAGATCAGATATGTAATACCAGGCATGCTTGGGGCCAGAGCTTGGCCCTAAATATTTAAATCAACTACCAGATGCACATAACATTCACAGGGTGATTGTTCTAAGATTCTAATTTTAAAAAATACATCTGAAGGACATTTCAACCACAAAAAAAAGAATAAAAGGAAAATATTAAATGATTCTCAGTTAAATGTGTTCAGCTAAGCTTGCCAATTTGAGACTTTCCTACTCTTGAATTTCTTTGGGTAGATTCTCTACATTAAAACCAAAGACTCTAAGCTGGAGAGTGATTCTGATTACTGTGGACATATTTTGTGGTAGGGCTCAGACTTGGACCTCTACATGGTCCCCCATGCACAAGAGCTCTCCCTGGGTCTTCCAACATATCAGACCCTGAGCACCACTTGGGTATGGCTCTAAGACAAAATATTGTATTAGCCATGATTAGGTTATAATAACAAGCTTTTTAAATGAAATTAGTTATTATTTGAAACCTAGAATGAACTGGCATACCAATAAATAAGTTTTATTATATTGCTGAAAATAAATAAGTAGGTAGCAGGATTGGATTGAAGATGATTTTTGGAACAAGAGTTTATTGTCCAATTCTGTAGTTTGAAATCCCTGAAAAAAAATCCTGAGAAAAGGATTCAGAGAAAAGTGATCTATTTAGATATTTCTATGAAAGGGATCCTTGGGGTGGGAACAGATAAAGACAGATAAAAGGAGAAACAGCAAAGAATATATCAACAAACCAGTTACTTCTCCAGGCTTTGCTAACCCTAAGGAAGTCTCAAGATCAAAGTTATACATGTCCCTTAGAATTATCCCAATTCAGGGACAAGAGAACTATTGGGTGTTCAGTTCAACTCTCACTGGCAACTGGTTGACAATCACTCCCATATAGAACAATGACTTTAGCTGGCCCCCTTTTCTCTGGTATCTAACCTCCAAATGTAATGCTCATGTCATCAGAAAGAGAGCAACAGGGCTCTGTAATAACTCTAAGTGATACCCTGATACAGATACCATGTTATGACCAAGCAGGGAACATCAGGAAAAGTGTAATTGTTTATAGAATTTTGCTTGAAGAAGACCTATTACCATTGACACTGTTTCATGCTAGGCCCTGTAGCAATATCAACCAATTTGATCTGCCTCTATATTTCACATATTATAAAGGTTTACTTATAAAGGCACAACCTTTTCTATTTTTCCATACATTTCCTAAATGTTTCCACCATAAACATGCCACACATAGTTATGACCTGTAATTCCTCATTTATACCACAATTTTGGATAACAATAAGGTTTTAAATATGCTGTTTCTAGCAGTTAGAAATACCTTTATTCTATGGTGATATTTTGTTTATGCTCAAAACACTATAAAAATCACTAGCATTTCCATGTAACTTTTTGCCCTAAGACCCCCCAAGGGTCTCTCTCCTAGTGTAAGTATGCATAGTTCAAGATAGCATGGATATATTGAGATTGTGTTCTGATCATGGATTTATCCCTGAATAAAGCATGACAGACTTTGGGAGAGCAGGTCATTGCAATCTTTGCTCTAGTGCTTGTTACAACACAGTGCCTACTGCAAATGCCCACACTATTATTAAATTGCTTATAACATCAATATTTGCTTGAATTATTTTTTGGATTTTTTTTTACAATTAAAAAGTTCATGTTTGGGTTTTGGTCATACAGTGTTTCAGCACCCGTCCCTCCACCAGTGCCCATCTCCATACAAATAAAAGATATACAGTTAAAAAGTTCATGTTTGGGTTTTGGTCATACAGTGTTTCAGCAACCGTCCCTCCACCAGTGCCCATCTCCCACCAACAACATCCCCGGTTCCCTCCCCCCTTCCCCAGCCCTGCTCCATGGCAGGTTCTTTATTTCTTTGCCTTTCTCTCTCTTTCTCTTTTCCTTCCCTTCCAGACTATGGATTACAGAACATACATTAAAAGGTTGTCATGTGAATCCTTTTGCCTCTATTTAATGCCCAGTTCTAGGTTGGCATTAGTACCCTCGACTATTATTAGCACCCTGTTCCATTTTCTGTCTTTCCTAAACTCTGACTCCCACACGTTTGTGATAATTTCCACCTTTGACAAGACCTCCTGATATATGCTTCACTTGACCTTGGATATTGGTATCATAATATGTATATATATTTATGCCATGCAAATAAATGCAGTCATTCTGTATCTGTCTCTCTCCTTCTGGCTAATTTCGCTCAACATAATCTTCTCCATGCAGCTGTTAGGAAAAATGAAGTTATAAAATTTTTTGGATTTTTGAGGGAGTTTAATTTTGGGATAGGCTACTCACAGCTTACTCCTGGGATATGCTCAGAGGTTGCTGCCAGCGATGCTCAAGAGATTCTATATGCTGCTTTGTATAGAAACCAGGTTAGCTTCATGCACTATGCTATCTCTTTAGGCCTGATTCCAATAACTGGAAATAGCTACTAAATTAGTTAAATAAATGTACTTCATTTACAGCACATTTGGCCACTTTTAAGTATAATCAACTAGTATTCATAGAGTTATGAATACATGCATGCAAATATAAAATAAATAGCAAGTATTTAAACATTTAAGTGAAAATATTGTTTGTGAATTTATCTATAAGATGTGACCCTGTTGTTATAATCATTATTATAAACATATATCACTTGTATGTTTGCATTTCCATGTAACTTACACTATATATATAATAAACATATATAGTGAAATACAAAATATATTATAAAAAAGTAAATATACCAGATAAATATAGCAGTACCTAGAAGGTAAAATTATGCAATACACATATTTTTCTCATGAAAAAACAATTCAATTTGTAATGAAATAATTATCCCGTCCACACAGCAGAGCCTGGCAAGCTGTCCATCACATATTTGATATGCCAAAACCAGTAAAAACAATGGATCTCATTCCCCTGATCCTGAAAGAGCCCTAAATACAGCAGTGTTAAGTAGGATGAGCAAAGAGAAGATGATAAAATCTCAAGACCAAACAAGGCTCCAAACGAAGGACAAAATGACTGTCTGTATGGTTAATGCACGTGTGATGCCATCTGAAGCATATATCGAAGCATATATCGAGGACCTGAAGGTGCAAGCATGAAACATCAAGTACAACATCATTGGTCTGACTGAGACGAGAAGGCATCAATAACAACCCACCATTTTCGATACCAGAGAAGAACTGTTCCTCGGACAACGCTAAGAAAGAGACATCAGTGGTTGTCAGTGTCATTGTCAACACAAACCTGACCAAGAGCATTGATTCATTTGAGTGCCTAACAAACCGAATTGAATGATTAGTCCTGAATAGATGTGGCTGACTGTTGGCAGTTTCTACCTTCGTTGTCTATGCACCAACATCCACACACAGGGAAGAATTGAGAAATTCTACATGGAACTGGAGGATTACTATAAAGAAGACCAAACCTTCTACAAGATCATAGTCGGTGTGATTTTAATGTCAAGAAGGACCGAGAAGATTGGCTGAATAACTCCACATCGGGACCCATGGTCTAGAATGGAACAAACAGGATGAGCGACTATCTGAATTCATCATATTGACCAAAGCATTCATGGTAACTCACAGTTCGAGAAGGCTGAATCTAAACGTTGGATATGGGAATCTCCTGGTGGACAGTTACACAATGAAATTGACCACATCATATTCAATTGATGGTTTTGCCTGACTGATGTCACTGTCACCCCAAAATTCCAAACAGGATCGGACCACCATCTCCGTCATGCAAAATTCTACTTCATGGAACAGGGATAAAGGAAAGGAAAGTTTAAGAAGAGAACTTCCAGAATAACCACAAGCTGGGGGCTCCTTGGCACCATTGCGGCATCATGGGAAGATGCCGTCATTGGCGACATCGATGAAGAATACAACCGACTGGTTCAGCACCTCCATGATTGTGCAAAGAACACCGAGAGAAAAAGTCACAAAAGGACTCCTGGCTTCAAAAACTCTCAAGCCCATTCACCAATGTGGCAAAGCATGAGCCTCAGGCAATTGTAAGCTAACATCCAAGCTCGCAAAGCAGCGAAGAGAAGCAATAAAGGAAGCCCTCAAAGGGAGAAGAGCCATACTGGCCAATGCCAACTATAAGACCAAGATGGCTGCCTTCTGATGCCCTGATGGATCTATCACATCTTCCAGAAAGGCAATGGCAAAAATTATTCATAACATCTACTCTGTTTTTTGAAAGCCACATTCACATACCAAATTCTGCAGGATAGATATGTCGTTCCCAACGCTCCTCCTTCTGAATCCGACATGCCATTTCGTCCGTAAAGAAGCAAACAGCACCTGGCCCAGACAAAGTCAGACCCGAACACCTGAAGAATCTGCCATCAGTCCTCATCAATACACTGGCTCGGCTCTTCACATGCTACCTGTCTGAATGCAAGGTGCCCTCCCAAAGGAAAACCAGCAGGACAGTTCTACTGTTAAAGAAGGGAGACATCCATGACATTGGCAACTATTACCCCATCTGCCTGTCATCAGTCATCTACAAGCTGTTCACTCAAGTCATCCTGAGCAAGATTGACAGAACATTAGCTGAAGGATAACCATGTGATGAAGGACCAAGAAGATTGTCCTTCTCAACATTAGATGAAGGACAATATAACTCTCTGAATGCAGCAGTTATGTGTACCTAGGTCGAGAACTCAACATGATGAATGACCTAAAACCTGAGCTGCACAAGAGGAAAGAGAGCAGAGTGGAATGCCTTCAAGAGAGCATCAAAGAAATAGTTAAAAGGACAAAGAATCTCTGGCTCCAGGCACATCTCTTTTGACTCCACCAGTCTCCATGCATTAACATACATCTCAGAGACCTTTCATCCCCTACAAAAGCAGGATGAGAATGTTATTCGGGTCTCCCAAAGAGGAATCAAAAGAGCTGTGCTTGGAATATCACTCCTCACTCAAGTGAGAGAAGGAATCCGAATTCCGACCTCTGTCGAAAATCCAGAGTCAGAGACGCTGTCTCGTTTGCCAAGGCGTCAAAAATCAAATGGGCTGGACATGTAATGTGACTTGGAGATGACCGCTGGACTAGAGCCATTACTGACTGGATCCCATGGGATGTCAAAAGATCACATGGCCGCCCACCTACAAAATGGTCAGACTTCTTCGTCAAGATCCTGAATGAACGGTTTGAGGCTTTTTTGTATTCCTGGAGCAGGCAGATACCATTGGACCACACTGGAACGTGACAGGGACAAATGCAAACATTACTGGTGCCCACTCGAGCAAATCGACAAATAAAGGGATGTCAAGTGATCAAGTGAATGAAAATAATAAGAATAAATTATGAGAAATTATCTGTCTTCTAATTATTCACTAACACTGATGTGCTACTCTAAGTCCATTCCTTTTTGGCATTTAAATGTTCTTGGTCTTGTTTGAAGGTATATTTCATTGAATTAACATTGCAGTGCTACACAATATGCTTCCCATTACATTAAATACCAACATGTATATTTAAAATAAGCTCACAACTTAAAGTTGATTCTATCCTACACTGTTACCCTTTCATCACATGCCTTCAGCAGAATTTTATCCAACTTCTTCACCCTCCTTCCTCCCTTCTGATAAACACTAATTAAGACTAGTCTAGATAAGACTGCATTTCTCAATCAGGAGACATGTAACCCTATGGGTCTCAGAATATTCCAGGGGAGCCTCAGGTGAATATCACACTACTTTGGGCCATAGCAGGAGACTCAGGAGTCAATCAGTAGGATTGAGGGTTGGAGGATAGGGATGAGGGAAAAAAAAAAAGGTAAGAAGGGGCATGGGTGGCAAAGGAGTTGGCAAACTTGATCACTTATCACTTGATCACTTGAATCTCAGTTATTCATCGATTTGCTCAAGGGGCGCCAGTAATATTCCCATTGGACCTTATCATGTGCCAATGAAGCCCAATGGCATCTGATTGATTCAGGAATATCTTGGCAAACACTGGCTCCAAATTTATCTTTATTTCATATACTTAATTTGTTTTGTTGGTGCACACACATGAGCGAAGACACATATTACCCATAACATTCCTTCTTGACTGGTTTCACTGCAAATGCCCTCAGACAGTATTAAAATCCTGAATTCCATTTGAGAGATTATCTTTGGATGGCAGAAAAAGAAATGTGGTGGTGAAAACACAGTGAGGCACCAATAAATGTCTCCTGAAATTGTGTCTTTAAGTTGTGATAGAGAAGAAGTGGGTGGAGTGTATAACACGTTAATGAACTTAATGAACTTCTCAAAGAGCCAGTCTCTGGAAAGGGTCTAAATATGCCCTCTTTGCCCTTGGCTTTGGGTTTTACCAAGGTCAAGGTGTGAAGTTTGAAGAGAGAACAATTTAGGTTTGGTAAAAAGTAGAACATTGTTCATAATTCTATCAAGTTAGAAGACATTGGCCACAAGGTTTCCTAATTTTTCCTTTCCCGATGTTATTTAAATATAATCTGAAAGAGCACATGTCAGAGAAGGGTGGAAGGGAGGAGTTAAGTATGCTCTGAGTCTCTCCCAGGACCAAGGCGATTATATTTTGAGATCAGAAGTTTCCAAAAGAGTTGCAAATTATGGACAGAAGTTTCCAAATGAGTTGCAAATTATGGACAGTATTTCCACAAAAAGTGATTTCTTTGATTAAATTTGGTTCATATTATGCAGCAAAAAAAAAGCAAAATGAAAAGGAAGTCCTGAGACATAGCTCTGTTCCTGAATTTCCAATAAATTCATTCATTCATAAGTCTAAAATGTAGTGTGTGTCTGCTACAGGCCAGCAACATATGGAGAGAAACAGCACAATTTGTAGCGTGACCAATGAGGAAAAAATCTTTAGTGTTCTGTAATTCAAATTCTTAATCCAAAGAGGTGCACATTCAGAGTCAGAAATAAAGGGATAGATATAGAACCATCCTTCTAACACGTTGGACTTCAAGATACCCAGCAAGGTACCAACAAAGGGCCAAATGCACACAACAGGAAAACTGATCCACAGGAGTTTGCAGGAGACTGATGGAAGGGATGGGTTGAAAAGGGACCTCGGATTAGGCGGTAGGTCTCTGGTGATGGGTGTGGGTGGTTTTGGAATTATGTATAAGTCATTGGCCATTGGCACTATTGTAAGTCACAGTATGTCAACAAATAAAAGATCAAAATTTGAAGATTAATGGTACAAACGCAAAGAGGTATCAACTCAGAGCTCAGTGAGAGGACAGTGAAGAAAGATCTGATCAGAGGGTGACGGAGGTGCATGGGAAGGAAAAGTGAGCCTGCAAGTGTAAAAGACAAAGCCAAAATCTAAGTAGTTGAATATTGCTAGAACTTAGAAACCAAATAGCAGATGATGAACCTAAACTAATCAAAGTCAGTCTGAAGAGGATTGTAAATGCCATCCTAAGAAATGTGGGCTTTTAATTTAAAGCAATTGGAATTCATAGGAAGGGATGTAGTCAAGAAATTATCATCAGGTTTGCACTTCAGAAATAATCAGGTCAGCAGAAAGAAAATCTTAAAGGCTAAGAACTAGCCCAATGGATTAACTACACACAAAGTGTGTGTGTGAGAGAGAAATATTGTGTGTATGAGTGTGTGTGAGTGTATGTGTGTGTCACAGAGAGAGGAGAGAGAGAAATATTGTGTATGAGTGTGTGTGAAAGAGAAATATTGTATATATGAGTGTGTGTGTGAGAGAGAGAGAGATTGTGTGTATGGGAGTGTGTGTGTGGTCTAAATATGCCCTCTTTTTGCCCTACCCATTATACTAGGTTTGTGTTGTGGAAGAACATCCTTATTTAATCCCAGCACCACATGACCTCTGGTACACAACCAGGAGCAAACCTAGGAGTTGCCCTTGAGCACTACTGAGTGTGGTGCCCAAACTAAAAAAATGCAAAAAAGAAATTAAAAGTAGAAAAAATATTAGATCAGAAATGAAAGGTCGGACTGGAGCTATAGTCCAGCAGGTAAGGCATTTGCCTTGCACGTGGCCGACCTGGGTTTGATCCATGGCATATCCTATGGTCCCCCTGCAACACCAGGAGTAATTCTTGAGTGCAGAGCCAGGACTAACCCCTGAGCATTGCCAGGTATGATTCCCGCCCCACCCCCAAAAAGGAAAGGTCATTAAGAGAAATTAATGGATTTTCTAGTCTTGACCACGGGCATGAATGGAGAAAACAAATACTATTAGGCTAAGAAAACAGCTCAGCAATCAGAGATACACGTAGACACAGCTCACATTTGACCTTTGATACCACATTTTCTCCACACACTTCCAAATGTGGACCTGGTTAGCCCTGGACCACTAAGCCAAGGGCCAAAGCACAACAGGAAAACAGCACAGGGCCTTTAGCACTGAACTGTCCATCAGGTTGTCTAAGTTTTGTTGACTGTGGCCCAGGCTTCCGAGCACGCTTAGAAAACTCCTCTCAAAAAAGAAGGTAAAAGAAAAAATGGTAGTAGGACAGAATCTATAGGACTTAGTATACAATTAAATTTTATGTTAAAATTTTTTTAGGTTATCCAAGATTTTTTTTTTTGGCTTTTTGGGTCACACCCTCCGATGCTCAGGGGTTTCTCCTGGCTCTGCACTCAGGAATTACTCCCGGCGGTGCTCAGGAGGACCATATGGGATGCCGGGATCGAACCCAGGCTGGCATGGGCCGGCCGCGGTGCAAGGCAAAGGCCCTACTCGCTGGGCTATCGCTCCGGCCCAGTTATCCAAGATTTTTTAAGGCAAAAGAAGGGGCCAGAAATAAGAAATGGTGCCAGGCACAACATACAGCTCCCCACATCATGCTAGGAGTGACCCCTGATGCAGGGCCAGAAATAAGCTCTAAACACAGCTGGAGTGGCCCCCAAACCGAAAAGGCTAAAAAGAAAAACTCTTTCTAAGAGAAAAATAAAAATACATATACAAGGCAAAAAACATTACTGATACAATAATTTCTCATACCAGGATTAATTTTTCTGTTGTGTTTGTTTTGGGTCACATGTGGCAATGCTCAAGGGTCACTCCAGGCTTTGCACTCAGGAATTACTACTGACCATGCACTTAGGGGTATCTATGGGTTGCCTGGGATGGAACCCATGTCAACTTCATGCAAGGCAAGCGCCCTGCCTCGCTATTATCTCTCCAACCATCATAACAGAATTAGTAAAGAGAACTAAAGGACACCTTTGGTGCTATGTTCTGCAGTCCCAATGAAGACAATTATTTGGGCATCATCAGAACAGAGCTCTGCGGACTAGGTAAAGAGGCACTGTATTGGATAAAAGTACGATAAGAGGAAGGGCTGAAATCTACAGATTTCATGCCTATAGATTAAGAAAGGTTAGGTACTATAACTGACCCTCTAACTGAAAATAACCTGCAATGCTGGAGAAACTAGCCCAAGAAACATTTTTGTTTGTTTTGTTTGAGGCTATACCCCATTATGCTCAGAATTTACTCATTGGTCTGCACTCAGGGATCACTCCTGTTGGGCTTAGGGGACCCTATAGAAATTGATTGGACCCAGGCTAGACAAACAAATGCCCTACCTGCTCTACTATTGTTCTGGCCCCTGATACACAACTTTTTTAAAGAACTGCAATGAGAAGGGAAGTGAAGGTGCAGCCTCAGCTAAAATGCAGTGTACGTGGGAATCTAAACTGCCCGGAGAAGCCTAGCTCTCTCCTCCAAAGTGTTTTCCTAATGCAAGGGAAATGCCACTTGGTTTTCATTTTTCTCTCCAGGTTTTCATTTTCTTTCATTTTCTGTCTTTTTTTTTGTCAGAAAACAAAAGACAAAGTCAATACAAGCCCAAGCTGGCATTCTCATAGAAATCCACAAAAACTAAATCATCCTAATTATTCTATCCATAGAAAAAGGAAAATGAAAACAAGTTTTGTTGTTGTTATTGTTTGTTTTGGAACCACCTGGTGGTGGGACTTACTCCTGGCTCTGTGCTCAGGAATCCAGTCTTGGTGGGGCCCAGAGGACTCTATGGGGTGCTGGGGACTAAATCCAGGTCAGCCACACTGCCAGGCAAACAATCTACCTATTATGCTATCACTCTGTCCACCCAAAACAATTTCCTTATTCCCTAACAAGGTAAGAAAGAAGTGAAATCCGTCATTTAAAACTTGAGTATGACTTGGGAAACAATTCTTCTAAGAATTCTTGAGTACTAACTTGGACTTACCATTCCTGAGTATACCAGAAACACTCACACTGAGAATGTAGTTTGAAATGACCATCACTGCTAGAGATAGGACAGGGTATGCAAACTCAGCCCCACTTTGCTAGTGACCTACACCAGCCAGCCTGAGTGAAATTCTACAGGTAGATTCCAAGAAATACAGAAATGCTGGAAGAATAAAAACACCATAAAACACAAAATAAAGCATACATATGTTTGAAGGCCAGGAGAACAAAATACTGGTGTCAGAATACTTTACCATACTTTAGTTACAGGGACTTCTAGGCAATAATATACAAAATAAGCACACAAAAATGGTTAAACTAGTGGGATTTTTTGAGTACAAGAAAATAATAAAGTTCTAAAACATGGCCAGACATGGAGTTGCCTAAACATGTTAGACGTAGAGGATTAATAAAGGTAAAAATCTACTGGAGAATTTCAGATAAAGTTGGCAGATCAGATAAATGCACATAATATCTTTTGCTCCTGAAACCTTGAGACAAGGTCAATAATCCACTAAAATTCTTTACTTTTATGAGAACAAAAAGAAAAAATGACAAGATCCTGGAAGGTGGAAGACAGCAAGAGAAGTAGGGACACACAGAGTTTAGTCAAGCAGGATGAGTGTGAATAGAGGTAGACGCTAACAAGGAACACGTGTCCTGCTCAGAATTCCCTCAAGACTCCCAACCGTTGATGCAGTCTGCTGCATATAACTATCCAGCAGGTTTTGTTGAGATAAGTCCAATAGGCTCCATTTCCTGTCCCCTACAGGAGACTTCCTCACTGATTTTTGAGTTTCTTGTGCTGAGATATTAGATGCAATTGAAGGGAGGGTGGTAGGAACAAATAAATAAATCATAATGAAGTGAATTTCAACATGACGCTTGCTAAGAGACACTTGGCCTTTTCACCAGGCTCTCCCGTATTCCCCACTCCAAAATAACAAATCCTGCTCTTCTTTCTCAGCTGGGCTGACTGGGCCTTCATACTTCAAAGGAATGTGAAAAATCTAACATGACCCAGTTAAAGACCTGACATTCTTCTATTATAAGTTTTCCAAGTGAGGACTCACCTACATCTCCTCCGAAGAGGCACATAGCCAATGGCATTAGAGACATCTACTATCCTTAACATGTATGTAACATATACACACAGAAAACCCCAAGTAAGCACACACGCTAGGAAAGTCATGGAAACACAAGCAGCACTACAGGAAGAGGACAGAGAAAACTCTTTTTACTTAATAGTTAAGCCCCTAAATAAATGGGAAATTGATAAGTCCAAAAAATAAGAAAACATAAAAAAAGGAGACTAGGGATGAAAGAGCTCTCAGGGATGAAAAATATATGATGAGAAATAAAAGTCTTGATAGAAAGGCTGAAAGATGAAGTCAGGGAAATGTCCCAGAAAGTGGAGCTGGAAAGAGAATAGAAGATATAAAGACCAGCTCAGGAGATACTGACTTCCACAAAACAGAATTTCCAAGCAGAGAGTAAAAAGACACCTGGAAGAAGCCATCACTAAAGAATCTCTCCAAAAAATTCCCCACAGTGGAAGAATTTGTGTCTCGATAGCGAATCATCCCTGAAAAACTAACTTCCAAACATTGTCTTAAGAAGCCGATAAATCACCCTCAAAACTAACCAATGATAAAGATGCAGTATAGGCCAATTATTTAGAAATCTTGGGGCAAATGCCAAGCTAGATATGTCAATCAAAAATCATGGAGTTTTCAGAAGAAGTGGAACAAGGGGACGAGGAGGCTGTGGACACTATTTCCAGCTGTTTGCAGAATTATTGTGCTTGACAAAATATAAAATCTAAAAAATTTAAAATAATTCTTAATGGCAGGCTCAAACAAGACTCTCTTTCTCATGAAGAAGGAACTAATTAGCTAGAAAAAATTTCAAAACTAACACAGCAAGGCCAAGAATAGAAAATGTGAGTGGGAGGTCAGGAAACAAGGAAGCCCTGTGAGATGGTCTCTCTCATCCCACTGGATTCCTGGAAGAAAGAGGCTGGTAGGGGAGGGGCAATGAGGAGCGAGGGAATGCTGAACTCACGGTCTCCAGTGCTGAGTATTAGAAATCCGACTATCAGCGATAAACCAGAGAGGAAGAAACATCATTCATTCAGAGGCAGCTCACAATCTGGATATAATCTTATCTTGTCTCTGATTATTGACTAAACTGCATCAACATATTTGCCTAGTTGTTGAAAAGTTGTTTTGCTTTCTGCAAAATATCCTAATTTTGCAGTCTCTGCACACACGTATACATAAGTCCAGTACAATCTACATTGTAGATTGGGGAATAGCCTTTAGTAATAAACTAAACTAGAATGAGTAAATAGATTTTGGGATTTAATCATTGCTTCACTCACTAAGTTTTTTTTTATTTTAGTGATTTCCTTAGAAAATGATGCCTGACCTTCCAAAAAAGGAAGAAAAAGAAAAAACAGCCTGAAACGTATTAATATTTGTCTTTACAGTCCCATAATGACTAACTGAACAGTGAAAAGAATCAGTCCTTTGTTTTGCTAAACATAATAAAAAAACAGTCTAACTCATGCAGCACATTAAATTGGTTATTTTGACATAATGTGGAATACAAAAGCCTTAGTTATCTAATTAGGGGAGCTAATTTCCTTGTCTTTTTTCCTTAGCAACCTGGTTTCCATCTGTTTATTGTCCAGTCATAATTGCTTTCTCTTTGAATGACCAGGTATAATTTAGGCAGTGTAAGTATTATTTCAAAGTTGTTACCCCTGAATCACAGTGCAATGATTTTTCCTTGCCTTTAAAATCTTATATGATTTTGAAGTTAATGGCCATCGGAATTCTTTGAAAGCCCAGGCGATGAAGAACCATGAATTGAGAAACCTCATTCCTTTCTTTGCGAGTTAATTTAAAAGTGGTTCTCCAGTTGGTGCCGCATGTGAACAACTCACTGGCAGCAAAAGCTAGCTGTTAAAATTAACCAGACTAGGTATATTTGTGGGATGGTAGAGAAGGAAAAGTGCCCAAAGGACCAGGCTTACTTGCACAGAGGTTGCTGAGGAGACACATATATGGCTATAGGTTAGTTTAGCCCACACTTCCTCAATAGGGATAAGGGCTCATTTGATACTATAACTTCACAACTTTGGGACCACACTATGAAACAATTATTTCTTCACGTGCAAGGAAACAGAATAATGAGCTTTCTGTGGAGATTGGGCAGAGGCAGAACTCACTGAACAACCTGGGGCACTGCAAACATCCCCATTTTTAAGTTTTCATCTTGGTGTCTTTTTCATTTATTGGAGGAGGTACACACTACTGGTCAGATCGCTGCTTAGTTCTCATTCTTTACATAAACATTTCAAGAAAAACACCTTTTTTGTTTTAGCCAGGTTCACCCGGGATACTGAAGAGTGGGCTTAATGATTCTGAAAAGGAACAGCAACGCTCAGTCTGGGGGAAAGTCATTTTCTAGTCCCCAGGTAATAGCAAAAGGAATGAGTAATGGCCGCTCAGTCTGAAGACGCAGTGGAAGTAAATGGATTGATAAATGAATTTTGCTATTTATCTTTTGTTTTGTTTTGGCCTAAGTCAATGAAAATAAGCAATCAAGATGACGAGCAGTGAGTCTTGGCTGATGCTATCGAAAAACCTAATTAAACAGCTCTTCCCATCTGAGATTATATTGGGATTTTAAAACAGAAGGATACTGCCATTAGTTAGGACAACCATAATTCAAAGCAGTGTGAGGAAAAGAAGTGATGCTTAATCGCTTGTCAATAGGCTAATGTTTAATGTTCTTCACCCTGAATCAAACTTGTTTCAGGACAAATGCTCGTGCTTTCATTAGCTGTTCTCTGTGACATGGCATTCAAATAAACTGAAGACTAATAAATCAAAGTGAGGGAGCTGAGACACCACACCCTCTCTCTAGAAGTCTGTGACATACAAAAGATTCGCTTTTATTAAAATCCTCAATATACTCTATACCTGCTGAGGAGGAAATGAAATGGTTTGCCATTATTCTGAGCCCACTACCACTTCACTATTATTTTGCACATGCAAAACTAGAACTCCCCTCTGATAAGTTCCGTGTTTATATCATGCACCAGGGAAACTTTAATGATGTGTGTTTTACACAAAGTCCCCCAACCTCAAAGAGAAATCAGATTTATATTATCTTTATATTCTCATGTAAAGCTATTTAACATAAAACAGTTATCTCCTAATATAAATGTAGACTATAGATACCTACAGATAAACACTCTTGGGAAAGAATAGAGACAGTGAGTCACTATTAAAAGTAATCAACAAAAAGTAAATTGTAAGTTGCATTCAAACTTGGTCAATTTTACCCAAATATAGTCAATTTTACAAAAGAAACCATCCATTTATTTCTCAGGCACATGTTCCTGCCCATGTCTAACTTGCCTCGGTGGAGCCAGCCCTGTCCTAGTGTGAGGTTTCAACCTAGTCCCAGCCGTGGCCCTCTGCTGATCCTGTTTCCTTCCACGGTCCCCACGGTCTCATGTGTATCTCTATTGTGTGCAATTTTCTCCTTGACCTCTTTGGAATATTCTGGGGCCCATGGGAGGATTGGACAATGCTAGAGTGAGAATCAAGCACCTTAGCACTGGCTTTTATGACCCATCCCCAGCCACCTTGAATCCCACCATCTGATTTGCTCTCGCATCTCCGCAGCTTCTAGTGTACAATCTCCTCCCTCACCCCTCCACATACACTCACATACAATAAGTGCAGAAAGTTAAAATTTGGTTCTGAGCTTGTTTTCTATCATATCTTTTCCCATGTTGTATTTGATATGAAAATACCAGTAACATTTATAGACCTCATTCCCATGACCTGATGTAATGGTTTGAGGCTCTTTATGTTCCTGAGTAAGCATATGCCCTTGGGCCTCTACTAGCATGAGACAGGACATATGAGATGTTACTGGTGCCCGCTAGAGCAAATTGGTGATGAACAAGAAGACAGTGATACAGTGATATTACCTATTTATCTATTTCATTTAGGCACCATGGTTTTTAATTTTATCATGCCACCATGAGATATACAATTACAAAACTGTTCATGATTAGATTTCAGTCACATAGGATTCCAGCACTCTCCCCTCCACCAGTGCACATTTCCGACCACCAATGTCCCCTGATTCCCTCCTCCCCCCTCTTTCCTAGCCTGCCTCTATGACAAGCACTTTGCCTTTTCTTTCTCTCACTCTCTCTCTTCTCTTCCTTCTCTTCTGACTCTCTCTCTTCCTTTTCTTACATATTGTGGTTTGCAATACATACATTAGAGGTTACTGTACAGCCCTTTGCCTACATTCAATGCTCACTTCTAAGCTAGTGTTATCATTCTCAAAAATTATTAGCACATTGTTCCCATCTCTGTCTTACCTAATCTCTGACTTCCCACAGACTTGCAGTAGATTCCACCCACTGACAAGTCCTCTCCCGATCTATGTTTTACCTGGTCTTGGATATTTGTATCATACTATTTTTTCTTTTGCTTTTTGGGTCACACCCAGAGAGGCACCAAAATTACTCCTGGCTCTTCACTCAGAATTACTCCTGCTACTTGGGCACCATATGGGATGCCAGGGATTGAACTCAGGTGGCTCCATGCAAGGCAAATGCCTACTGGCTGTTCTATTACTCCAGCCCTCATACTAAATTTTTTTATATCCCGTAAAGGAATGCAGTCACTCTATATCTGACCTTTTCCTCCAGCTAATTCTCACTCAACATGATCCTCCCCATGTTCATTCATCTATAGGCAAACTTCATAACTTTATTTTCCTAACAGATGCACAGTATTCCATTGTGTAGATGTACCACAAAGTTACTTTATCCAGTCGCCTGTTCTGGGGCACTCTGGTTGTTTCCAGATTCTGGCTATTATGAATAGTGCTGCTATGAACATAGAAATGCAGATGGTGCGCTCTGGGCACCATGATTTACACAGCTATTGATAACAATGTCTTAGGGATTCAATTTTCCAACTCCAAAGCCACCCACAGTGG
Organism: Cryptotis parvus; assembly: GCA_021461705.1. Lineage (NCBI taxonomy): Eukaryota > Metazoa > Chordata > Mammalia > Eulipotyphla > Soricidae > Cryptotis > Cryptotis parvus. The sequence continues at coordinate 984 of JAJIBD010005598.1, read as the reverse complement.
CAGGGTCCTCACCAATGACGCCTAAGGCGCCCTCCATCTGCCCACCTTTTATAAAATTTAATTCACTTGCTTTTTTAAATTTTTAATTTTCATATTATAGTTGGGTCAGACGCTTACAGTGATTGTTGACTTTCTTTGGCAGGAGGTGAGGGTGGGTGAGAGGGAAGTGTCGCCATGCAGTGCTCAGGGCTTACACTTGGCTCTGTGTTCCAGCATCTTTCCTGGTGGTGCTCAGGGTGTGCTCACTTTAGTTTTGAATTTGATGGTCGTGATTACCTCACCTCTATAGCAGTGTGCATCTCCCTCTCCATCCTTCTGCCAGTTCAGTCTAGGGCCTTCCACGTGCACTTCTCCTGGGCACCGCCTTCTGCTGGGAGCCTCTGCTATACATGTAACCGAAGACCACTACTAAGAAGAGAATAAAATGAGCATTAAAAGCCAAGTTTAAATACAATAGAAAATGCCAAGATAAAAATAAACTAACTGTAAATTTTCATATATTTCAATAATGTGTGAAGTATAGCTCATGAATAAATAACAGCTTCCCAAATTACAAAGACATAAAAAGCCCAGACTATGAAAGGTATCATCTGTATATGGATTTTATATGCATTATGATAAAGTCAATAAGATGAATGGATGCAATAATAAGGTGTTATTAATTTTTAAATTTAAATGCATAAATACCAAAATATAGATATTAATGTTCTTTATTATTTTACTAAATTTATATAACATATATGTATTTATATATTAAATGTTAAGATTATTTTTATATATTGACCTAGTTTCTCAGTATGCACAAATAAACTAAATACAATATATCAACAACTATTTAAAAAGCATCTTTGCATATCAAACTATGAAAAACCCAAGAATAGACATATCATAGATGTATCAAATCTATTAAAGTCCAAGCATAGACATTATATTTTTCTATGAAAAAAATATGCTTTATTTGAAATTTACACCATAAATGGTGAC
>JAJIBD010005597.1:0-44757 GCA_021461705.1 Cryptotis parvus | reverse complement strand
AAGGAAGGAAGGAAGGACGAAAGGAAGGAAGAAGCAAGAAAGGAGGAAAGGAAGGAAGGGAAGGAGATTTCTTTTACCCTATATAATAAGATCGTTTTAAGGGAATCTCCAAAAGCCAAGCTACATGTTCATTTGTCACTTCGCCTTCATTTTTTTCCTAAACAGTGCCACCTACTGTCCATTTTTAATGATCAGGGAAACATGGCGAGACCCACAGAGAAATAAAGTGGCGGGGGGGGGGGTGGTCTAGAAATGAGCGGAGACACCACGAGTGTCAGCTTTGCGGTACTGAACGAGGAGAAAAGACCATTTCAAAGGGGAAAAGGGTAAACAAAGCAAGACAAGTATTTTTAACTCGGCCTCCTCGCAGAAAATTCCCAAGGTGCAAAAGCCATGTAAGCCTTTGTAAGCCGTGTAAACTAACGAATGCCTCTTTTTTTTCTTCAAAGAACGCTATTTTGGAGTCCCGCATGGAATCGTTCTACTCGATTTCTCTTTCATTCACCAATGCGCTCCTCTAGCGCATTTTCAAGATAAGGAACCTTCTCGGGTTGGCGACGAGATGCTCCACAGCTCCAGGAGAAGTCACCTATGTCAGAGCCAGAGAGGTTTTGACACAGGCCATTAGCTGCGAAACTTTTAAGTTGGCGGGAAGAAAGGGTTAACCAGTTGCTAGAGAAGTGGCGGACTATTCAGAGCGGCGGCCCCAGGTGTACACACACACACACACACACACACACACACACACACACACACACACACACACACACACTTACATTTACGTGCATGCACACACGCACGCGCGCGCGTCACACACACACACACACACACATACACGCAAAGGCAAAGGGGAGCACACGCACGCACGCTCCCCGCTATCTCTCCCCAAGGGCGGCTACTTGGTCTATGGGCATCATTTGGCCTCAAAACAAGTGACTTAGGACTCTGTGGGTAGCTTATCGCGGAGAGGGAAGCCTGATCACCCTGACCTGAACTCCGATGTCTACACAGCCTGGGCCGCCAGGCTCCGGCGCTGGAGCGAAGGAGGGGGATCAGGTGGCCCCTCCAGTGCGCGCAGCCGTCCCTGCACACGTTAGCAATCAAATTAATTGAATTCATTGGAGTTGAGGAGCGGCTTGGCGCTCAGAGGGAGCTTTGAATGGCCAATGTCTCTCTCCCTCTCCCCCTTCCCGCCTACCGCCCGCCTGCCCGCGCTCCCAAGTTCCTCCCCCTCCGGGACCCCAGTCCGCACCTCCCTCTCCACCCCCTCCCCACTCCCTCCTCCGCCCTATTAAAACACCCACCAGCTCACTTGTTAAGACCCCTTAAGTTGGAGGAGGGAGAAAAGGCAACAACCGCGAGGAAGGAGAAGTCATAGAAGTCTGGAAAGAATTACCCAGTCCTGGCTTCTTAGCAGCCCATGGAACCAGGGACTTGAACCAGCCCCAAAGACTTTCTCCCGGTTCTGTGCTTGCGGAGTCTCCATCCGGCTTTTTGTGATTCGGGGTGGGGAAAAGAGACGAGCCTTTCCGATATTTAGGGAGGAACTGGAGACAAAAAAAAAGAAAGAGAGATAAAATAATACAAATAATATATAAGTAATAAAAATTAATTTATTTTAAAGCACGATTGCTTTCTTTAAAGAATTAGGAGCCTGAAGTTCAGCGGAAATATTAAAAAGTGGTGAAATTTTCTTTTTTTTTTCTTTTCTCTTCTTTTTATTTTTAAGTGGGGGAGAACCAACCGTTCAAGACTCCCCTCCCCTCTACTCTTTTTTAAATGTTGTTTTTAAATTTTTTATTTTTTTTTGGCCGGTCGACTCAAATTCATCTGATCCTCTTATTACCTCAATTTTTGGAAACTGCCCACCACCGACCCTCCGGGACCACACAGACAGGCTGAGGACAACTTTATGACCAAGAACTGAACAAGGTACGTTTCACTGGCGCGATTTGGTGAATGATAAGAGGCTCCTGAATCAGCCGGGGAGAGGGAACAAATTACCCACCTTTTTTTTTTTTTTTTTCTAATCTTATTTATTTTTTTAAGTTTTAATAAACTCAGATCTCAACAGGCAAGTTTTAGGACTAACAATTCTTTGAACAGAACAAAATTCTGAGGGTATTTCCGATGACTGTCAGGCTTCACAGGACCTCCCTGTCTTTCCTTTCCCGGTGGCGCTCGCCAGAAATCCGCTGCCTTTCTGGGGGACCACAGGTAACCTCCTCCTGGGAAAGTCTGCACGTCCCGGCATGTACTTTTCCATTCCGCATCTCCCAGAGCTAGGAGGCAAGACTTTCCACAGAGCCAGGGAATTGTTTAGGGGCACAGCCGCCTTCCCCCTTACCTTCCCATTCCTCCCCTCACTTTCTCCTTACACCCTCTAGGGGATATTTTTATTCCCCCTGTTTAGGGGGAAACCACCCCCTGCAACAATCCAGCGCCCTTTACTTCTCAATGGGAAGCTTGCTCCTCCTTTGGAAAGCAAGAGTTAAAGAAACGGCCCAGGACTCCTGAAAAAGAGGCTCCCCAGCCACCTCCACGCCTCTTTGAGCCAGGCTCGGGCACTCCACCCCCCCACCCCCCCCTTGCCCGGCGTCCCCTCTTTTGCACGCCCCTCACCCCATCCAAGTGTCAAGCAAGACCTGGGAGGGCTCAGCGGAGCTCCGGAAGCTTTTCCCGGGTCTGGGTGGCGGGGTGGCGGGGGTGGCTGGGTCGCGGGCGCTGGCAGAGGCCTCTACGGACCCGGGTGCAGGAGGGCGAGCTGGGGACCCGGCGGCGCACCCGCAGCTGCAGCGCCCGCGTCCCTGCAGCCAGTTCCGACGTGGCACCCGGCACGCGGGCGCTGCTGTCGCCGCTACTGCGTGGGGGCGCTGCCGGCTGGGGGCTTGGAGGGCAGCGAGCTACGCTCTTTTAGAGCTGGGGGTCTCACTGCGCGGGGACCCCTAGAAGCCCCGGTGGAGGTGGGAGGAGAGCCAGAGGCTGGGCGGGGATGGCGAAGGGACACCTCGGTCTGAATTCGTCACGCCGGTTCCCCGCCCAGCCGGGAGCTGGGACCGGGATCTGGAAGCCGGTGCCCCCGAGGGCGGGTCTGAAAGGAGGGTCTGTGTGCGGCCGAGAACGAGGAGGCCAGGGAGGCGTTTATTTCTTCCCCCTGCAGCCATGGGAATGCAGCCGAGGGGAAAGGGCGTTGAAAGGATAATTAGGGCTGGAAAGAGGGGCTGGGAGGCTGGAGGCGGTGCCGGGGAGGAGGCTTAACTAGACCCGGGTCCGATTACACTGCATAGGTGCCAGCTTTCCCGTGTGTCCCCTCCGTACTCCCCACCCCCCAGCCCCACCCTATCGCTCCCAAACAAATAAATAAATCAATAAATCTGCGCCGCTTCTTGGTGTCTGAGCCCCCAGAAGCCCCCACTGGGCGAGCGAGGCTGCTTGCAGCGGCGCTCCTGGAGGTGCGCTTGGAGCCCCGTCGGGCCCTCCCCGCCCCGCCCCTGGGGACTGTGGCTGGCGGGTGTTTCCCGAACCGCTGCCCAGAAACCAGACTCTCTAACCCACGTGGCTGGCTGGGATTGCCTTTGACGTCACACCCAGGGAGCTGTGATGCAATACATCCGGGATGCCTTGATTGGTCACCAAGGGTTTCCCCCAACTGGAAGGCCTGAGTATATAGCGACACTGCTCACTGTTGGAGTAAAGCGAAGGAAGTGAGTTTGAGGAAGAGGTGACTGATGAAAGCCTCTCTGCCTAGTGCAGATTTTAAGGCTTTGCTGCCCCTCCTCCCCCACCCCCGCCCATGCCTCTGTTGTGAAGAGAGGTATTCAACAGGACCTTGAATTTTTAGTAACTTTTACAATTTTTGAAGATGTACACATTCAAAAAGGTAGTGATAACGGGTTCACAATTCAAATGTGTGTTAATACAGAAATGACTAGAACAAATATTTATTCAGCTAGGCACAGTTGTATGTTGTACAGTTGATAAGGTCCTTAACTATAAAAAATCCAATGTGTGCAAACCATCATTACATCATTATATATAATACAATTATTCATATAGCCGCGGTACTGGTTTTAAATGTTCAACTCCATATTTATTTTCCAGACATTTTATCAATTACAATAAAAGCTTCTTTTTATTTTTTAAATTTAATTTTATTTTTTGAACCCTAACATTTTATCTATCTATCTATCTATCTATCTATCTATCTATCTATCTATCTATCTATCTATCTATCTATCTATCTATCTATCTATCTATCTATCTATCTATCTCTCTCTATTATTTATTTATTTTGCTTTTTTGGGTCACACCCGGCAAAGCTCAGGGTTATTCCTGGCTCTGCACTCAGGAATTACTCGTGGTGGTACTCGGGGGACCATATGGGATGCCAGGGATCAAACCTGGGTCCCCCATGCAAGACAAACGCCCTACCCATTGTGCTGTGGCTCCTGGCCCCAAAAAGCTTAGTTCTTTTAAATGCCTGTTTTAAAGTTTGATTATGTAGTGTTAGCATTTGCAAACTTTCAATAAATTCAGAATTCTAGGTAAGAAAATTCTACATTATACCATGGTAATTATAATTTTTTAAAATTTGCATACTAATGAATTGAGTAAATGGAAACACTATTATAAATATATTGACACTCATGAATTAGTTGAATTGCTTTTGTTGTACTTAAGATTGCTTCTTATTTATCAGAATACAATTATTTATAATGATACGCTTATAGAATTCAAGCATTTAGGTTAGTAATGAGCATCTATTTGAATGTGTATCACTCTCAGCAAAGCAATGGAGATGTTTAATCAGCTATCTTCCTGGAAAACAGGAATTGTTCAAACAATGGATGAGAAACTTACTTATTAGAAAGTAAGTCAGACAAGTATTTTTGTTAGTTTTATAGAATATAGACTCACAGCATTGTATTTAATAAATGATTTATATTGTGATGTCTTTGACATTCAGAGTTATTTGAAAATACTTTTATTATGTTTTCATTTTTATTATTATTTTTACTTTTAAGCCACTCTTCTGTGCTCATGGGCTACTCCTGGCATGATGTGTGGGGTGTTAGCAGTGTTTATGGGAACAGGTGGTAATGGGGGATAGAATCAGGGGGTTCATGAATATGAAACAAGCATTTCAGCCCTTTTGAGCCTTCTTCTCAGCTCTAATCTATTGAATTTTTAAGGGCATACTTTATACATATTAATTCATTCTCACTTATAGTCTGGGTGGGAAAGGAAAAAATAGTATATATGAACCAATGTAGAGGTCCTCTTTGACAAAGCAATGTTACATGGTTTGGTTTTTAATACAAGAGTATGTAGTTTGTTTAATATATATTTATATTTAGTTAACTTTCTGGGATTTTTTGCATGAAATGGGAGTAATGAAGTATAATTAGACAATATCATAAGCCACACTGTCCCTTTCTGGTTGCTTTTATTTTTAGCCATGCATATCCAGACGATTTCACTAAAAGTCAGCAAGACAGAGCCTGTGGTAGCTGAGTTGACAGCTGAATGGAGGGACAGCTCCCTGTAGAAGAATCCTTTTCATCATATCAAATTGGTTGTAATCCTTTTCTCTCAGCAATCTATATAGCATCCCACTGAGTACACCTTGAATTATTCTTGAATTATTCAAGTCTAGTTTGAATGTCATTCTTTTTTTTTCCCCTATTTGGGTCACACCCGGCATTGCTCAGGGGGTTACTCCTGGCTCTGCACTCAGGAATTACTCCTGACCATATGGGATGCCGGGAATCAAACCCTGGATGGCATGGGCCGGCGCGTGCAAGGCAAACGCCCTACCCGGCTGGGCTATCACTCCGGCCCCTTGAATGTAATTCATGAGGAGTTCACTTTGTCCATAATCTAGAAAATGTTACTATCACGAGTTAACATTAATATGTTTCACACTGTCATTATTAATACATTTATGAATGAATGTCTTATATGCACATATCTGTACTATATACTATTAAATATCAGTAAACTGCATTACTCTTAATTGTATTCGTCTTATCAAAATGCACTTTTATCAAAATAAAAAAGAAGTCCATATTATGATATAAGACAAAAGAATCTGAGTCATTAAACAAGCAAATTGATAAGTTGCAGCTATTAAATTATACATTTTAAAATGCATTATATCTAACCTTCCTTCCACTGTTTCACCACTTGATAGTACATTTTAAAAGACTTTTGTCTCTGGAAGATTTTAGTGATTTACCCAAAACTTCAGTTTAATAAGGGGTGTCAAGTGATATTTTATCTAAAATTAGCAAGTCTCATTCCCTTGAAGTGGATCATGTACAGTGAGTTAAAACTCTTCTTTAAAATGAATTTGGCAGGACATTTTCTTTACTTAAAATGTCATTATTTAGAATTAGGGGAGTTGGATCCACCCAGTGGTACTAGGACTTATTCCTGGCTCTGTGTCCAGGAATCACTTTATTTTAAATGAGATATTTTAGTTTCCAATAGCATTGAAGTCTTTGTTACTTTTGTTGGTACACCTGGAAATACTGGAGCTATAGACTGAGATGCTGGAGATCGAACCCGGGTGGTTGGAAACCAAGCAAACACCCTACCTGCTGGACTATGGCTCCGGCCCCATAGTATTGAAGTCTTTGTTTTACAACTAGCAGAGCACTGCATCAGTCCCTCCACCAATGTTCCAAGATCTCTCTGTCATAGCCCTGTTGTATCTGTCCCGACCCCTCAGTTCTTTCTTCATTATGTTTCAGGATTTGTTAGGAGCTGAAATTAAGGAGAAATCAAGTGTGGTGGAAAGAACAGGAAGATATTGGGCATTACCAATACATATGATTATATAAGATTTTCACCTTTGGAGATTGTGCCCAAGAGTCAATGGAAAAACATGCAGTACTTAAATTCCATGTCAACTCTTTTTGTTAGTTTCCCTTTTACCAAAGTTAACTGAAGTTTAGGATGGTGAAGTTCAGGAATTAAAAAGGATACTGGGAGAATTGGCATCTTAGAATCATTTGATCAATACCAATGGTGCAAATGAAGAGGTATCTGAAATCTAGAAGTTCTGGATTCAGAACACAGTTGAGGTGACTATCCTTGGCTCTGGGTCTCAGCTAGTATTGCTACATTAAGATGAGATGAGGGGCGAGGTCGGTGAGGGAAGGCAAAGTCCAGGTTTAAAAGCCTGTACAGGAAAGGAGATCAGAAGGGGGAAATGTGAGGAACATAAGCGTAATATGCCTAATGGTATGAGCTCTCATTTAAAGACTACATGGGGTTACCTTTCTCCTTCCCAGAGCAGAACCATCATGCTTGAAGGATGTATATCAATACACATCCTACCATGAACCATTTTTTAAAAAAGATTTAACCCAATGAATGCCAAACTTTGTTATAAATCGAATCAATTAGGAATCAATTAGGAAATGTAAAATTTCCTGTTGCCTGTATTGTATCCCTTCCATAGCTCAAAATCACCAATCTATCAGTAAGATAGCCAGGTGACTTGGATGTGTGACAAAATCACAGGACTATAACTTCTTAACTTTTTGTTCCCCTTAGTTTTATAGCCCACAGTATAAGTGTCATTGTTACCAAGAAGCAGTTTTCAATGTATTTTTGCTTGGGTCTTCTACACATAGTTCAAGACCTTGTCCATATAACCTGAGTTTTAGAAGTAAGGAAAATCTGTTATCCAGGACCAGTTCTTCTATTTATTAGGTGACATCTGAAGCAATGTATTCACTCAACAAATATTTTTAAATGCCTCCTATCCCCCAGTTGTGTTTGCATGTGTAAGCATTGCCTCCTGAAAAGACTTTGACTAGTTTTTGGGTAGATTTCTTTTGGTTGTTTCTGGGCCATACCCAGGAGTGCTGAAGGCCTACTCTTGGTTCAGTGTTTAGGGATTAATCTTGGTGGGACTCAGGAGACCATATGAGGTTCTGGGGATTGAGGACTGGTTGACCGTGTCCAAACAAACACCTGACCCACTATACACTCTCCAGTCCCTAATTTTAAAAATATAATGATGAAAAGAGAAAATACACTATAAATTTTTTAAAGTTTATTTTTAGTTTAGAGCCACACGTGGTGATGCTCACAGACTACTCTCTGTGCATGGTGGTGGTTCAGGGTTACATATACAACAGTGGTGCCTGAACCCAGGCCTCTTGCATACAAAATATGCTCACAAGCTCTGTTTTTGCCCCTTCACTTTTTAAACTTAGATTGTAATTCCTTTATGTAAAGAGAGTGAAATCATTAAATAACGATGACTACAACATCACATTGAGTGTATTCCATCATTCAGTTAATGATCTAGACAGAGACATGGGTTGAGAAAGAGAAATAGAAATACAGAATACTTACTTATAGTATCCCTGCAAAACAATATTGTCTATGTTTTGACTATTTGGAATCAAGATTCAGAGAGTGGACACCAAAGGGGATTTGTTCTCTGCTTTCATCCTCTGCAGATTACCATGATGAAAAGCTTGTCCGTACTTCAACCTATATTCACATTTCTAATGAGTTCTCAGTGGTAGCAGTGATAAATTCATTGAAGTCTCAATACTACCACTCAACTTTTGAGGTTCAGAGGTATTAATTGTCCAAGGACAACATAGTGTATTGACAGAACCCTCAAATGGTTTGTTTAAAGTGAAAAAGCTAATAAGGGCTTGAATCCATCTCCTCATAGCCCAAAAAACTATCCTACTATGCACAGTTATTCCTTGTTACCTGACACACACAGTTTAAAGGGCAGGAAAATCAGACTTATTAGGTAGTTGCTGGCATGCTGATACTAACTGTGAACAAGTATCACTGAACTCTATTGAGATTTTCTTTTGGCTACTTCAATGAATTCCCTTTTCCAGTCTTAGAAGCTGTGAAGTCAATATGGTTAGCTACCTATAGATTAAGAAACTGAAGAAAGGTGTTATGTAATTTATTCCTAGCTCCCAACCATAAAACAGAGTACAAGGAGGCCACGGACATATTTAGCAGTAGGCGCTTGCCTTATAATAAGACCCTGGATTTAATCCCTGACCTGGAAGGCAAGGGGGTAGAAAGGCAGAGAGACAAGCAGGCAGGAAGAAAGGAAGGAAGCAGGGGAAGGAGGGAAGGAAGGAGAAAAGAAATGAGTGAAGCAGGGAGTATGAGCTGAGAGTGCATTTCCATTCAATCTGGATCTACAGATCAACACAAAGTACACACACACACCACTCAAACTAAAATACAAAGTAGTATATGGATTAACACATTCAATGCTATGAGAACACTAGAGGTTCAATTGATTTAAGAAAATGATCTCACTTCCTTTGCTCCACACTTGATCTCAGAATTCATAAAGTATTCAGAGTGCAGTGCACTATTTCTGGAAATACTCTTGGGGACTATTTACCTTCTCTAGCCTAATTACCTTATAGAGCTTTGCTGTCTGTAGAGCTTGTCTGGTACTCCCAACTTAGGTTCAGGTCACAGGCAAATAAATTATGGAAGTGGTTTATAAAAATATAAAATAAAAAGGAAGGAAAAACCTTCTGGATAAGGAGTACCAGTAAGGGGTAAATATATAGCCCCGGTCGTTGTAGCTAAGATAACACAGCAGCTGTTCTGTCAGTCGGCTTTGACTGCCTGAGTCCCAGTGGACTTATTCACTCATTCAAAATGTGCCACACCCTGCGTTAGGGGAAAGGAATGCACCAGCTGATTGAGACACAAAATTCCCTGTGGCTTTAGAGTGAATATACGCTGCTTAGACAATCCAGCAGGCTTGAGGGAGAGAGACATGAAATGAGGAGAGAGTGGGATGGGAAAATTGCTTTAGAAGACTGGTTAGAAGGGGCCTCTGAAAGGAGGTATCTTTGGGCCTCATCTCTGCGGCCTTTCCCAGATGCTGACTCATTTGAATTAACTCTCAACTTCTCCCTCATTTGAAACTGAAAGATCATTCTATGAAAGGTCTGGAAACTCAGTTCTCAATGCTGTACTATGACCAGTTATTATACTCTCTCATCAACCTTTGTTTTCTGGTTAACACTAAAAGGAAAAAGGGCAAGAAAAGTTTCTGATATCCAGGCTGGATATAATAAGGAGGGTAGGGAATGTTCCATGTATGCACCTAACCTGGATTCAGTCCTTGGCACCATATATGCCAAGAATGATCCCTGAGTGCAAATCCAGGAGTAAACCCTTAGTACAGCAGGGTGTGGCAACAAAGAAAAGCAGCAAAAAGATTCCCATCCCCAGTGACCAATAGAGTACATGGTTGGGATTTCATTCTACATCCACTTAGTACCCACACAACTAAATATGAGTCCAGTTAACTTCTCTTGAGAACTAGTGCTCCTTTATCAGTAACAGAAAAAGTATTGATTCCCCATAAAAGCATAAAAATAGTTTTTAAAGGTCTTCTCTAACCTTTCCTTATATCGCATTTTTATGCTAGTGCAATGTATTCTACTCCTGGTTTTGTGGCTCTAGAAAAGTTAGTTAAATAGCTGAGTGAGGGTTTCTTGACTAATGGTAATGTGATTTCTAACATGAGATTAATAATATGACTTATAGTTATTAACACAACATCATGCTATGCAATAAAATAAGAAAATCTTGCTCCACTGCTGAAATCCAAGAAACTATGAATAAATTTTATCTGGCATATAACAATGATGTCAAAGATGATGTTGATAAGTTACATCCATTCATTCTAGTAAATATTTAGTGAATGCCAACCATAATCTAAGCAATGCTGGTTATCCTTGACACATTAGTAAAAAGAAATTTTAAAAAAATCTACCTGTTGACGTTATAGAGTATGTATTACCACAATCGCAACATTAAGCCATTGTTTAATATTAAGATTTGCCTAGAAGACCAGGGGCGTTGGTCCATAGTTAGATGCTAGCTGAAAGTTTTGGTGGGGGATCGCAAGCTAGGTTAGAGAAGGGACTGGGACCGCTATGACAAAGATAGTTGGAAACTATCTTTCAGTACCTGCATTGGAAACCATAATGCCCAAAAGAGAAGAGAGAGAGAGAGAAAGAGAGAGAGAGAGAGAGAGAGAGAGAGAGAGAGAGAAGAAAAGTACCTGATATAGAGGCAGGTTGGGAGGAGGAGAGTGTAAGGGAAACTGGGGACAATGATGGTGGGAAATGGACACTAGTGAAGGGACAGGTGGTGGAATATTGTATGACTGAATCACGAACAACTGAATCATCTCATTGTGATTCAATGAAAAATATTGTCTAGAGTTTTCTGAATAATAGTACTTGGTGAATAATTGGTATCAAGTTCACTTTTAAAATAAAATAGTTGGGTCACACCTAATGGTGCTCAGGGATTACTCCTGTCTCTGGATCATTCCTGGTGGGCCTTGGAGGACAATATGTGCTGCCGGGGGTTTTCTGCAAGCAAGGCAATTGCTCTAGGCACTATACTGCATCTCTTGGCCCTGAATCATCTTTTCACATAGCAGTGCATTTTGGGCATCTAGCCTTGAGCTATATGTAGTTTCCATTTTAGCAATAGTGCCATATGCCCAACCAGCAGTGTTTGCCTATGAAATAATGAATTTAATAATTGTCTTAGAAAGTCTTGCACATATGGTGCCCACGTCTGTGAATTTTCCCAGGGAAATTGTGAGGGAACACGTCCTTTGTGTCACTTTTTTTGGGATCCGTGTCTCCCTGCAGTTATACCCCAGCCTGCACCTTTTGCCCTTCAGTGGGCTCCAGAGGCCGTGCTTGTCATACCAGGCCACAATGCAAGATCTCTTGAATAAAGTTTCAGTTCTAACCACACAGCCGCTGTTCACTCGCAGCTTTTCCCAGACTTCAGAAGAAATTTCTGTGAATTGCTATGATGTCAGAGGGTGTTCCCACTCCAACTGCAGCCAGCAGATGTGCTGTGGCCACTCTGTGTCCACGTGTGCTGATAAAAGCTAGGAAAATGTGAATAATGGAAAAGAATGGCAGGGAGGAGTTTTGCTGGAGATGGTGTTTTTGAACACAAGCAAAACACACACTTAAATTTCTCCCTGGCAAAGTATTTTAGTGTCTTTGAAATTTCTCACTCTTGTGAGAATGACTCACATCTTGGAAATGACAAGTCCTGAGGCTGGTGCTCCCATACCTAGCAGTCATTGTAAGAGTCCTTTGGGGAGTTCCAGCATCTCCTCTGCTCCTGATTAATAAGAGTGCTGCTCTCTTTGGCCTTTCTCTGCAGTCAACTTGAGAAGTGTCAGCATTTCGCCCTTGCCCAGAAGCCCGACCTTCCCGTCTGTTTGAGTGGTGACCACCTTTTATTAGGCCCACATGTCACATGCTTTGGGAATAGGCAATTCCAGTGCAAGAAAAACATTTGTTGTTTTCACGTTCATCTCCTGGTTAGATGACATTTGAAATTATCTTGTCTTTCTGTAAAATTGCACACATACCCACAAAAAAATTCTCTTTTTTAAAATTTCACACATTTTGAAGTATACTTCTCATTAAATTACTGTGAAAGGTCATTGACAAGTATGCTAGTCATTTTCTTTCTTTGGTCCTTGGGAGAGGACTCCCCAAGCAGTGCTCAGGGAGTCAGGGACATGCCTCATAATACTTGGTTCTGCTAGTCAATGACTTCATGTTTCAGACCTGCACTGTGGTGGTGTTCTTTAAGGCCACATCTATTGATGTTGATTGACAGGTGTCAGTGCAGTGTTTGGGTGGTGTTCCTTAAGGCCACATCTATTGATGTTGATTGACTGGTGTCAGTGCAGTGTTTGGGTGGTGTTCCTTAAGGCCAGATCTGTTGATGTTGATTGACTGGTGTCAGTGCAGTGTTTGGGTGGTGTTCTTTAAGGCCACATCTATTGATGTTGATTGACTGGTGTCAGTGCAGTGTTTGGGACTGAACTCCAAATCTTGTTTGCGAGGATGGAGTGTTTTGGTGCAAACCTGGTAGTCCTCAGTGGCTTGGTTCTTGGTTCTGTGCTCAGGAATGATGCCTAAGACTGCTCAGGAGACCATATGTGGTGCCAAGGACAAACCACAGTCAGACATCCGAAGTGAATGTGTGCCTCCAAGAGTCCTACCGCCTGTACTATTCCTCTGTCCCTTTAAGTATAGCCATTTGACAAATCTCTGCAGTCCCTCCTCTCAGCTACTTTTACCAAAGGAAAGCAAACTAAGACCCTGATCTCCATTATGGGTTATGTGAGAATGAGTTAAACCCAAAATGCATAATGGGTTAAAAATAGGAGAAAACAGATATTATTTGTTGCTAAGGTACATTGAGTGGCAGGCCTTCTGGACTGAGCCCTACTTGGTAATTCAAGGATTAAGCTCTCATGATCTTTGGGCACTACAGTGTTCGAGAATTTATTAATAAGTCCATGAAGCTTATGGAAGGAAGTAAAATTTGGGGAAATAAAACTTCTCTTACACTTTATGTATTCATTTATTTATTTATTTTATTTGGGGCTACACCAGACCCAATTAAGTACTTGAAGGATTGATGCAGGACTATGTGATGCCAGATATTGAACCTGGACCTTTTGCATACAAAATATTTATCTTTCCAGCTTCCCACACTCTCCTTTAACAGTCCCTATTTGAAAGGTCCCATCTTTTATTTCCAAAGACTGGTTGCCATGAGTATCTTGTGCAGTGTGTGCTTGGGAGATGAAGAGACACAATTGGTAAGCAGCCCCAGAGAGTTTTCTCAAAGTATAATGCATGTCCTCTTAAGAACACTTCAATGAGTGATAATAAAGAATAGACTGTGAATGGTCTATCTTGAGATAATGCACAATGAGCACCAAATTTGTAGCAACTAAGATCACTGTATCACTGTCTTCCCGTTCATCATCGATTTGCTCAAGCGGGCACCAGTATCATCTCCATATGACCTGTCTCATGCAAGTAGAGCCTAAGGGCACCTGCTTGCTCCAGGAACATAGCCTCAAACCATTCCAGCAGGTCATGGCAATGAGGTTTATAATTGTTACTGGTATTTGCATATCAAATACGACACGGGAGCTTGCCAGGCTCTGCCGTGTGGGTAGCATACACTTGTAGTCATCTAAAAACCCAGCAGTTATGGATGAACCACGCGGCTGCAGGTGGCCGCGAGCCAGGCTGTGATAGGCTGGTCTGCTGGGTGGAGTTCTGACGAGGGGGAAGTCGGATGTGAAAATGGAGGCCCCTCATGGAGTGGGGGTCATCTGGCTTGTTGTGAGGCTCTGCTGGGGTGGCGGGCCAGGGCTAGAACCTGCCATCCCTCCCGGGCGCCTCATGAGCGCCTGGGCACAGGGAAAGCCAGTAGCAGCTCTGCCCCATGTCTGTGAGTCTCACAGCAACTAAGATATAATTAACATTGTGTAGCTATTCAATTAGTCTTCACTTAGAATACAAATTTATAAATAGCATGTCCTGGAAGAGATTTTATAGTGATAATTGCTTAGTTATCACTAAGTTCAAGTTTCCATTAAAATTTTATTTAATTTTCAAAAATGAGCTGAGGGTCAACTGAAAGTGCTCAGGGGCCATATGTGGTGCGAAGGACAAACTACAGTAAGACAGCCAAAGCAAATGTGTGCCTCCAAGAGGGCTAGAGCACACGTTCAGCATGTGTGAATCCTGGGTTCCATCGCTGGTCCGCCAAGCCCTGCAAAGTATATCTCCTGGGCATAAGCAATTATGGTCCTAACACAAAAACTAACAGCTCCCCTCATAATAGTTGAACTAAATAAATAGATTACTAATAGATATAAATGTACCCCAGACTCTGAAGTGGTGTGAATGACTGAAGGTGGGAAGTCTGTATTTATACTAGTTAGGGTGGCGGTTCTAGCTTACTTTTAGCCAGAGATAAATACAATTTTTATAAGTATTTTATTATACCACCGTTTGATATACAATTACAAAGATGTTCATATTTGGGTCTTGGTCATACAGTGTTCCACCACCTATCCCTCCACCAGTGTCCATCTCCCACCACCAATGTCCCCGGTTCCCTCCCCCTCCCCAGCTTGCCTCCATGGCAGGTTCTTTATTTCTTTCCCTCTCTATCTCTTTCTCTTTTCCTTCCCTTCCAGATTGCGGATTACAGAACATACATTAAAGGGTTGTCATGTGTATCTTTTTGTCTGTATTTAATGCTCAGTTCTAGGTTGGTATTAGTACTTTCGACAATTTTTAGCACACTGTTCCATTTTCTGTCTTACCTAGCCTCTGACTCCCACAAGTTTGTGATGATTTCCACCTTTGACAAAATTTCCTAATACATGTTTCACTTGACCTTGGATATAATGCATACATATATATTTATGTCATGCAAATAAATGCAGTCATTCTGTGTCTGTCTCTCTCCTTCTGGCTAATTTCACTCAACATGATCTTCTCCACGTCCATCCATTTATAGGCAAATTTCATAACTTCAAATAAATACAATTTTATTTACAAATTTACTTCCTTTCTGCTGAAAACTGAGGATACTTTAAGAAATAATAAAATTGACCCCCAGAGAGAGAGAGAGAGAGAGCAGAGAGTAGAGCATTTGCCTTATATGCAGTCAACCTGGATTCGATGCTCAACATTATATATTGTCCCCCAAATTCCCACCAGGGGTGATCCCTGAGTACAGAGTCAGGACTAAGAACTGAGCATATCAAGTGTGGTTCAAAACAAAGCAAAATTCCCAACAAAACAGAAAAGAAAAATTACCTTTTTTACTCAAGTTGTTCAAAGTCTCAACTAGGAGATACTCAGGTCTTAAGGAGGAGTAGAACATGGCAGTTAAGCACTAAGTATCTTTGAGGTCTATTGTATTACATCTATTCAGTTCATAAAGTTAGAAAAAGGAACACAATACCATCCCTTCCTTAATTTTCTGTCACTCCACAAACATTTGTTATGTACCTTCTAGGTTCTAATAAGGTCCCTGGCCCTGATCCACAGGATATGACCATCTGGTAATTGTGATGATAGATGGAAAAAATGGCCAACAGGTCAAAGCAATGCATTTCAAAATTACAGGGCTATTATTGTGATTATTGTTATAATCTGTGCAGGATTAGTAGGCATAAAAAATGTCAACAGAGATTTTGGAAATAATTGGGTCTAAACCCTTTCATTTAGCAGATTAAAAATTCCAGCTCCAGAGAGATACACTGACTCATGCAGGGTCATGTAGGTAGTTGATGAAGGAACTGGTATTGGTATCCCAACATCCTGAATTCCAACCTGTGCATGGGAGGGGGCAAGTTGAGATTTGCACTGGAAATAAGATGAAATTACACTTGAAAAGCTTAGCAAAAACCTCATGCTGACATTTTACTGATTAGTGTAGGGGGTGAGGGGCAACTTGGTGTAGGAAGAAAGATTGATTAGCTCACCAGGAAATTGAAGTTCCCTGCCTAGCTGTAACCAAATAAAAGTGTATTATTCAATAAATGATCCAACATACTGAAAATAACTGCATCTGTGAATGTGTAACAAAATATAGTTTTTTATGTACTTTGTACATTCATCTTATTTGGTTCTGGAAATATGCCTGAAGGATACCCTTAGCCCAATTTTGCACATCTTTGAACTAAAGTACAGAAAATCACAAACTAATGAAGTGAAAAACTCAGTTAGAAGATTGGTTACTTTTAGTCCAATGAGTTCCCCTGATATCATGTGTTTACCAAGTATGGGACAAGATGGTTAACCAAAAGTGTAATTTGATTATATTACAGATGCATTGTGAGAGGTTTCTATGTATCCTGAGAATAATTGGAACCACACTTTTTGGAGTCTCTCTTCTCCTTGGAATCACAGCTGCTTACATTGTTGGCTACCAGTTTATCCAAACAGATAATTACTATTTCTCTTTTGGACTCTATGGTGCCTTTTTAGCATCACACCTCATCATCCAAAGCCTGTTCGCCTTTTTGGAGCATCGAAAAATGAAAAGATCCTTAGAAACCCCCATTAAGTTGAACAAAACCGTTGCTCTTTGCATCGCTGCGTATCAAGAAGATCCAGACTACTTAAGGAAATGTTTGCAGTCTGTGAAAAGGCTAACCTATCCTGGGATTAAAGTTGTCATGGTCATAGATGGGAACTCCGAAGATGACCTTTACATGATGGACATCTTCAGTGAAATCATGGGCAGGGACAAATCAGTCACTTATATCTGGAAGAACAACTTCCACGAAAAGGGTCCTGGTGAGACGGACGAGTCACATAAAGAAAGCTCGCAACACGTCACCCAATTGGTCTTGGCCAACAAAAGTATTTGCATCATGCAAAAATGGGGTGGAAAAAGAGAAGTCATGTACACAGCCTTCAGAGCACTAGGACGAAGTGTGGATTATGTACAGGTAGGTTTCCAAATTCTTGCCAGGGCAAACATACATTTAAATAAAGCACCTTTTGTATCTCTCCAGTAATATGCTATAGCCCATCCTAGTCCGTTCAGAACACAGTACTCCTTTTAGTTCATTTCAAAATGTTTCAAAACAACATGGCTGTTGAGGTGTATTTTGGAAAAGAGAGAGAAAAAATATATTGAAATACTGTTAAGACTATCTATTAAAATGTTTTACTTGTGCAGTCTAATTGGTTGAAAGTCAAGATCAATTTCAACAAGAGACCCTTCCTTCTCTCCAACGCCCCACCCCCCTTAACTCCCTGCCCTCTTAGTTCTGCCAAGTAAAATCCAACGTCATTTTCCATGCTCTTAAAAGCTCTAACCTTGTAAGAAAATAATGTCTGCCCAGGCAAAAGGGTCTTGAGAAAATCTGCAAACCCAAGAGAAGGTTATAAATGATTTTTCCCAGAGAATGGGCAATGTAGAGTAGTGAGAGTACCTCCATATACTTTAAAAGTATATGGATTTCCACAGTAAGACATTGAGAGAAAGGGAAAAGGAAAAGGGGGAGGGATTAAAGTGTCCCAGAGCAAAACCAAAGTAATGTTTATTTCACTCCCCAAACAGCATTACCTCACTCTCTGCAACTTGACCTTTGAAAGCGTTTGTGATGGTGTTTGTCTGAAAAGGAGGCTGTGTCTCTCATTAATTTTCTGACTGGTCACCCTAGGGTTTCTCTCTGAGATCTCATTAAAACTTCCTTCTTTTAAAACATTAAGAGAGTCCCGAGGAGTTTGGGAGCTGTCATTATCTGTCATTGTCTGTCACTGCTCTAGTTCTATTGGGGTCACGACTGTATCATGATGGGGGAAGTACCTCCAGTTTGAAAAATCACTTCTGCATATTTTATTTTAATAGTGAAATTAAAATTTTTACAAAGTATACTCTATCCTTTGATTCCCTGAGCACGAGAGGATTGTCACCATGTCATGCAGTAACTGGCCAGAGGGGTCTCAGTGGAAGGGAATGGGAAGAGGGGCTGAATTAATGTCAAGTGACAGTAAGCGCAGGTAGTACTATCTGTTTGACTTAAGTGGGACAATTTGTTTGAATCCCAGTTCTCTGAATATAATAACCACAAATTATTTGACATAGTTATTTTAAAATAATGAATTCAGTGTGGCTCAAAAGACATATTAATGACACCAATATTGTTACTTTTTTATGTGATCTTCTACTTGAAAATTATTATACACCATAGGCAGTTTGGTTATAATACCTGAATGGCGTTTGAGGCATTTGTCCCATTGATACATATCTGTCATCTTTTTTCAGGGAGTTTGTAGTGTTTCATCCCCAACTTTCTTCCAGTTTTTTAGAACTTTCTCAATTAAGGTAGTTTTATGAATATGTGATTTTTCAACTTGTTTACAATGTCAACTGCAGGCCCAGATGAGAGAATGAAATAATTGTTTTTAAGTAGTAATGCCTAGGGAACTTAACGGAGGATTGACCACATGGAGTTCTGAACCTAAGAGGAGAGAACATCTGTTTGCTTATGCTGCCTTTAATTCTGGTGAAAACAATTGCTATGTTTTTCATTTCTAATCAAGGAATTATTGTGTGGGTTTTCTTTCCTCTTTTTTTTCCAACCTGCTCCTCCCAAATCCCCTTCTCCCATCATTCCTGTTTTGAATTTTGCTTGTAGCCTTGACAACTTGACACTGTGCCTATTTAGGAAAAAAAATACAAAATATGAAATGTTAAAGAGTCTTAATCAGGCTTAAGAACCTTTTTTCTTTCAAGTTGAAGCCTCCAGTGAGCCTGAGCTCTGAGTCTTCTTGGACAGTCTAGGTACTCAAAAAAGGGGGAAATATTAAAAATTCACCTTTTGACTTTGTAAAAGCAATTTATTCCATCATGATCTCCTGAAATTTAACCATTCACACCTTACAAAAATGAAAACTCTGTAAGGTTTAAAGTAATAAGCTCTCATCTCCCCTTCTGATGGACCCAGGGCCCCTTAGAAAGTGACAGAGCAGAAACTATAGAAAGACTAAGCAGTGAAATATGCCGACTACTCTGCATAATTGAACATAGAGTGCAGATTAGTTTGGGTGCAGAAATGAGGAAAAGGGGACTGGGGCAAAAACAAAAAACGCTATTAGTCTGTTCACATGCTTCCCTAGCCGGGCTGAAGAACACTGCTTAACTGTGTAGTGACGGCCAGAATGACTGGTTTCCAGTTGCAGCCCATCCTTGGCACTGGTTAGTACTTCTGTTTCTTGCTTTCAGGACTTCTTATTTTATAGGTTCATCAATATCCCAGTGCCCTACTCAATCTCCTCCTTGTTTATCACCAAACATCTTGCCTCATATGCGAGAGAGAAGTCCTGATGCGGAGTGGCTTAAAGTTCTTTACTCTCTCCACCTTTCCATTTCAAGAGCACACAGAAATCTTTCTTTCTTCCTGTCTCAAGGTTCCTCTTTCTATGTGTACTCTGGCTTTCTTTTTATTTCATCTAGAACAAGACTTTCAGGACCGGAGAGACAGCTCAAAAGAGCTGGAGCACATTTGCTGTTGATGGAAGCCCTGGTTTCCATCTCTATTATGGCACATGACAGAATGTCTCCATGTAGTCAGGTATAGACCCAAAGTGCTACTGGGCCCCAGAGCAAAAGGAGTAGAGCAAGGATTTTTACTTCTATTTCTTTATCTCTCGGTATTCAACTCTTGTTTTCTCCATTGTCTATGATTTAATTAAAATAATTCTGACAAGGAATAAGGATGAAAATTTTTTACTTATTTATTTTCTTTTTGGGTCACACCCAGTGATGCTCAGGGGCTACTCCTGGCTCTGCACTCAGGACTTACTCCTGGAGTTGCTCAGGGGATGAGATGCAGGGGATGATACCCTGGTTGACTGCGTCCAAAGCAAGTGCCCTCCCCAATGTTGCTATTGCTCCAGCCCTTGGATTAAAATTTTAGTCTAGGATTAAACCATTAGAACATCAAATTCATTGATGATAGTTGTAGATGTTCTCAGAGTGAGAGAAGTTAGAAAAACAGAAGAAAAAGCGAAAAATGAAGGTGGGAAAGTATGAGAGAAGTTATCATAATTTTGAATCAAAGTATTTTTAAAAAATATTTTATTATACCACCATAATATATACAATTACAAAGATGTTCATGTTTGGGTTTCAGTCATACAGTGTTCCAGTACCCATCCCCCAATCAGTGCCCATTTCCCACCACCAATGTCCCCAATTCCTTCCCCCCTCCCTATGGCAAGTTCTTTATCTCTTCTCTTCTCTCTCTCTCTCTCTCTCTGTCTCTGACTCTCTCTCATCCTTCTCTTACACATTGTGGATTGTAATGCATATATTTAGAGGTTATTAGGTGTATCTTTTTGCCTATAATCAATATCCAAGGTCAGTCAAAATATGAATTAGGAGGTCTTTTCAAAGGTAGACTCTACCACAAGCATGTGGGAGTCAGAGGTTGGGTAAGATAAGGGAACAATGTGCTAATAATTGTCAAAAATAATAATACCAATCTAGAATCAAAGTAATTTTATAAAGTATTTGACTTGTCTGGATAAGACGTAAGGTAGGACAAATGTGTGCTCTCACTATAGTTGAGCATGTGTGTGGCTCCTGGCCTTCACAACAATATTGGCAACATGGGTAAGAAGGTGATAAAGGAAGAAACTATATAAAACTACTACAATAAAAGATAGGGCAAAAGTTTCTTCTAACTTTTTTAAAATGGCATGAATATATTTTTTTACCACAATAACAAGTTTTCTGGTGGTACATTTAAAAAACATCACTGTATCACTGTATCACTGTCTTCCCGTTCATCATCGATTTGCTCAAGCGGGCACCAATAACATCTCCATATGTCCTGTCTCATGCAAGTAGAGCCCAAGGGTTGCTTCTTGCTCCAGGAACATAAAAAGCCTCAAACCATTCCATCAGGTCATAGGAATGAGGTCTATATTTGTTACTGGTATTTGGCATATCAAATACGGCACGGGTAGCTTGCCAGGCTCTGCCTTGCAGGTAGCATACTCTTGTAGTCATCTCTAAATCCAGCATTCCCAGGATACAAGGTTGGGGGAATGTAAAGTTTGGTAATGAGACCTAAGGGAATGTATGAGGTTGAAAGAGGAGCCTCAGGACATAAGGATCTGGGTTTGGAGTAGCAGATATAAGCCAGGGGGAACTGAGTGTAGGGTTGGGCATGAAGGACAAACCCTGGGGAGTGGAGTCAAATCTAGGAAGGGAACAGAGTGAGGATCAGGGGAGCTGAGGTCAGGTGTCCTCAGAGCTCTAGGGACACCAGGTGGGAAGAAATAGAAAAACCAGGTGTGGGGGAGACGCACTGGAGAGCAGCTTTGTGTCTCGTCTGAAGTGCTATGGCAGTTTCCCAGCATGGCAGCACAACCCAAGTCTGGGATTGTGAAGCACTCAGCGAGGGAGTGTAGCTGTGAGTGCAGTTAGGGTTCTTTGCTGTTGGTCACTTACAGTGAATTTCCAGGGAGATGGTGAAAAAAAATTTTTTTTCTAAAAATGCTGTGGTAGAGCAAATAAGAAGAGACTCACAGACATGGGGCAGAGCTGCTACTGGCTCTCCCTGTGCCCAGCCACTCACGAGACGCCCTGGAGGGATAGCGAGTTCTAGCCCTGGCCCGCCACCCCAGTAGAGCCTCACAACAAGCCAGATGACCCCCACTCCATGAGGGCCTCCACTTTCCACATCTGGACTTCCCCCTCGTCAGAACTCCACCCAGCAGACCGGCCTATCACAGCCCGGCTCGCGTGGCCACAAGCAGCCGTGGCGGTTCATCAACATCAATAAATTGTTTTGGTAACTCATTGTCTAATCATTTAGGGAGGGCTGAGGAGACGGTTCACAGGGCCAGAGCAAGCCCTTGAGGAGGTACCCCGGTCACCCCCAGATTACTGACACCTAACAGGGAAACGTCATTTGTGAGATCTCTATGTCTTCACTATTGGGTTAACTTTGATGAACTGGAAAGAAATGTGGGTTATTTGTTTGCGTTTGGATCTTGAACCCAGGGCCTCATGCATGCAAGGCAGGTGCTCTGCCTCTGAGCTACACCCCAGCCCCTGGTTGTTTGATTTAAAATCATAGAAGAAAATAATGAGCAAGTTATATCATCTTTAGCTAAGGAATGAAACATAATAATCAGAGACAATATCTACCTACATATCTAGCTATTTTTCTTATCTAGGGCAACTAGGGAGGTCACATCCAGCTGTGCTCAGGGATTTCTCATGACATTCCAGGAGGGGCTCTGAGGTACCATAAATAATGCCAATAATAGAATCAATGTTGACTGCTGCAAGGCAATACACTCTACCTGTTATGTAGTCTCTTAGACCAATATTTATCAATTTTTCCCTAGTTTTAATGGGGAGACTCACAGACATGAGGCAGAACTGCTACTTGCTCTCCCTGTGCCCAGCCACTCATGAGGCGCCCAGGAGGGATGGCGGGATCTAGCCCTAGTACACCACCCCAGCAGAGCCTTGCAACAAGCCAGATGACCCCCCACTCCATGAGGGGCCTCCATTTTCCACATCGGACTTCTCTCTCATCAGAACTCCACTCAGCAGACCAGTCTATCACAGCCCGGCTAATCGAGTTCCACCCTGCAGCAGTCTTTTTTAAATCCGGCTCAGGTATGCCTGTCAAGAGACTCAGAGACATGGGGCAGAGCTGCTACTTGCTCTCCCTGTGCACAGTTGCTCACGAGGTGCCCAGGAGGGATGGCAGGTTCTAGTCTTGGCCCGCCACCCCAGCAGAGCCTTGAAACAAGTCAGACGACCCCCCCACTCCATGAGGGCCTCCATTTTCCGATTCCTGACTTCTCTCTCATCAGAACTCCACCCAGCAGACCAGTCTATCACAGTCTGGTTTCGCGCGGCCGCTTGCCACGCAGTTCATCAATAAATGCTGGACTTAGAGATGACTACAATAGTATGCTACCTGCACGGCAGAGCCTGGCAAGCTACCCATGTTGTATTTGATATGCCAAATGCCAGTAACAATTATAGACCTCATTCCGGAATGGATTGAGGCTCTTTATGTTCCTGGAGCAAGCAGATGCCCTTGGGCTCTACTAGCATGAGACAGGACATATGAAGATGTTACAGGGGGCCCTCTCAAATGAACGGGAACACAGTGATACAGACAGTGATTTAATGGGAGTTGGGAGGCTATGAGACATATTTAGTGGTGCAAGGGGTTACTCCTGTCTCTGTGCTCAGGGTTGCTTCCAGTGGCACACAGGGGAATATAGGGCAAAGGATTATACCTGGGCCTTCTGCATTCAAAATCATTCTCTCTCTCTCCCCCCTCTCTCTCTCTCTCTCTCTCTCTCTTTCTCTCTCCACACACACAAGTGCACCCTCATCTTTCTCTACTTTTAAAAACAACTTTTGAATTAGACCATATTTTGTGTTTTTGTGCCTTACTTTATTTATTATATCAGAAAAAATTTAAAAAACACCATTTTGGCCAGAGCAATATTTTGGCAGGTAAAGTACTTGCCTTGCATGCAGCTGACCTTGGTTCAATCCCTGGCATGACACATTAATCCTCCAAGAAACACCAAGAGTGATTCCCTGAACATAGAGCCAGAACTAAGCCCTGAATACCTGTGGGCTTTCCTCCATCAAATCAAAGCAACTTCTGATATCTTGATTATACAGTTGCTTTGGATCAGCATACCTGGGCTGGATTTGAAAAAGACTGCTGCAGGGTGGGTGTTGATGATCCCGGCTGTGATAGGCTCCTCTGCTGGGTGGAGTTCTGACAAGAGGGAATTCCGGATGTGGAAAATGACAGCCCTCGTGGAGTGGGGGGTCGTCTGGCTTGTTGTGAGGCTCTGCTGGGGTGGCGGGCCAGGGCTAGAACCCACAATCCCTCCCGGGTGCCTCATGAGTGGCTGAGCACAGGGAGAGCCAGTAGCAGCTCTGCCCCATGTCTGTGAGTCTCTGGATCAGCATAACTGGGCCGGACTTGAAAAAGACTGCTGCAGGGTGGGTGTGGATGATCCGGGCTGTGATAGGCTCATCTGCTGGGTGGAGTTCTGAGGAGAGGGAAGTCCGCCATTTTCCACATCCAGCCTTCCCTCTCTTCAGAACTCCACCCAGCAGATGAGCCTATCACACTCTGGTTTGCATGGCCATGCGAGGCCGAGCGGTTCATCAATAAATGCTGTATTTAGAGGTGACTAGAAGAGTATGCCACCCGCACGGCAAGCCTGGCAAGCTACCCGTGTCGTATTTGATATGACAAATACCAGTAACAATTATAGACTTCATTCCTATGACCTAATATAATGGTTTGAGGCTCTTTATGTTCCTGGAACAAGCAGATGCCTTTGGGCTCTACTAGCATGAGACAGGACATATGGAGATGTTACTGGTGCCTGCTCGAGCAAATCAATGATGAATGGGAAGACAGTGAGACAGTGATAGTTGCTTTGTTTGCTCTTGCCACCAAATACAGATATTACAATATATGTGGTCACCTGTCTGTGTGATAAAAGACACGAATGTGACTCTTGCAGTGAGCATTAAAAATTTTCCAGGTGGAAAACTGTTCAGTAAACAAGAAAGTTTTCTGAAAGGAAAGATGATAAGAAGCAATTTTATTATTAATTTAATATGCAAGCATTTTGTATATTTAAGATTGTCGGGTAATGCCACCGGGGTCCCCGACAATGCCGGGAAGTGAGTTCCCTTCTACCTCTGAAGCCGGCAGGGAATGGATGAAGACTCAGGAATCCGATGCAGTTTTAAAAGGCTTTACTTATCACAGGTTCAGGTATACAAGTCAACAATAGGAAAAACCCTGTGTTTAGGATTCCCAGCTAGAACCCCAGACACGTGTAGGCCAAGATGGCGGCCACCACTTGTTAAGACCCTATAAAAGGAAAAGAAGACAAGACTCCCAAGAAGAGTGTGAGCTCACAAAGAGAGAGCCCAAAAAGAGAGAGAGAGAGAGAGAGAGAGAGAGAGAAAGCAAGCTGGTTTTATATCCCTGCAATTCAGACCTCCCACTATTATGGGAAGCAGGAAGGGTTAAATGCCCTTAGGTAATTTCTCCCAGCACCTCACCTAGGCTCTATTATATGATAATGTTTTGAGCCAAGATCTGCCTGGAAATACCTTTATAGGATAGAGAAGGGGTTTCTGAGATGGCATGTCTCTGTACCAAAGACTAATACTAATGCCAGTTAAATATTTCTCCAAGCCTTCACAAGTCTCGTCTACTTCACAGTAATTTTGTATTTTAGTTGCCTTTGAGTTATCAGGGAGCCATGTTTGCTTGCTTGGAGGCAAACAGCATTTCTCTCTGGTCTAATTACTTAGAGATCCAACGTGGCCAGGCAAATATGCTGGTAAGATCTAGCTAGTCCCACGATGATTGTGGTAGCATGAGAGAATATTTACACCAGCTAGTACAGAGTACATGGTCAGATAAACTGCCACATTTAGACTACCCCCTTATCTATGAAGTGATTTTCAGGAGGCAATCCAGAGCAGATGTAGAGGCTCTTAGAGGAGTTCTGCAACATAAGATACTTTGAGTAGAAGAAAAATAAGGCAAAATCTTTCAAAGACCATGAGTTGACCCTCATCATCAGTAATGTGTAGATATGTAAATCACCTTTCTCAGTGTAATGTGTCTATAATTCACAAGTAAGTACTATAGTGCTATGTGTTCATCATTTTCAGATATACTCAGATTGGTTCCAGTTTAAGCCATCCCATTTGGTGTAGTTAAGGTGGAACAAGATTATAATTCACTTTATTTTGGAGGGGTCTCAGCTCTTATGCTATAATCAAACAACTGTTTTATAGAAAGTGTTTTTCACATTTTCATGTTCTTGCATTTTTATGTTGATGAAAAATCAACCACAAGTAGAGTAATTGCTGTCTAGTTTTAACACAAAAAAATAATTGTGTTGCCTTAGGGGAGAAAAATAGACTTGTTAGATGAGCTTCATTCAGATATCATTTATAGAACTCCTGGACATTAATTTTAATTAATCAAAAGTATATATTAAATAAAAGTATATATAAACAGAAATAAAACAAGGCTGTTACCAGAGGACTGTAGGAAGCTAAAATTATTTCTGCTGGAAATATTTTTGGTACTTGCTAATTCAGTATTTTTGGAAACTCTATAAACCATAGCTGCCTTGAATAGTGAGACTCCACCGTTTAACATGTACTGGGATTCTGTTCTGTGTAGGAAGTCTAAATAACTGAAATATGTGGAGGGACAGTGAAAAAATGGCTTGTGTTTCTGTGTTTATATTAGAGAATCAGATGAATATACATTAATATTAGGCGTGAGGAAAGCTGAATTCTAGGCTCAACTCTACTGATTATTCTGTCTGAGTCTCAGTTGAGTCAATGAACAGATGGTCTCTGAGATAACACTAGTCAACAGAAAATTCCAATTCAGTACTATATAAAATCTGACATTTAAATATATTTTCAGTAAATATCTTGATGTTGCAAGTCTGGTATCCAGTAATAGCATGAGGAGTATCAAAAAGTATGTTGTTTTAATTTATCAGTTTCTATGTTTCGCACTTTGATTTTTCCTTTTGCCCTTTCCTTCGAAGTTGGACGCTGGGCTGTAAACCTTGTTTAAGGATTATTGTTACAGGATATTTTGATTTCCTATTTTTGAACACACCTTTAGGAACAAAGTTTGCAGTCTTAAACCTTCCTTAAAAATGACATTTTGTTTCCTGCTTTTCCAGGTGGTCTGTCACCCATGCTATACACTCATGCTATAAATCTTCTATTACTTCACTCATGTTCAAACATTCCTGAAATGGGCGAGAGAATAACCAAATGACTCCTTTTAAAATACTTTAATACTTTGAAGACATTCTAGGTTAATCAAAGGCAAGAATTATTTTCTAGTAATTTGAGTCATTCATTCTACCATGAAAGGCCTGTATCTTTCTTATCCTTCCTAGAAGAGCAACAAAGAAGTCCTAATTTTCCTTGGTATCTCCCATTCTTCCCTATTCTAAATATTTTTAAAAAATCATTTATTTTGAGGATGTGTGTGTGTGCATTACTGATTTAATTTTAAGGGGTGTTTTTAGTTCTAAAACACGCAGGGTTATTTAAAGTTCAGTATGTGTCTCTTGCCTCTCCAATTATTTGACATTTTTGGGTAGCAAGGTCATGACCAAGAGTAAATTCTAAGTACTGTTGAAAGAAATAGTTTTACTCAGTCAAGGTCAAGATGGAAGGTCAAGGTTAAGAAAGGATTGAACCTTACAAGCAGGAAAGGGTAGCAACAGAAGGGGTCTTGATTTATTTTCAACCTGTTTCCTCATTAGAGGCAGTTAAAGTCATTAAAATTTCCTCTCGCTGGGTCGCTCTCAGTGTCCTTTGAAGTGGTGTGGTGCTGGCTGGCAGAAAGGTTAGAAGGGGAGGGTTTCATCAGTCAATCTGAAAGGAGGCACTTTAAAAGAGTGAAACATGGAGACTTTGCATTTTCGATTTGGAACTTGTATTTTCAAGATATTTGCTAGACAAGTGACACTATTCCTTAGGTGTTTTACTTAAAGTGTTATGAGGGTTAAGATCAGAGAAGTAAGTAGAAATGGCCTTTCATCCTAGCAACCCATACATATAATAGACATATAGTCAATTGCAACAGAAAGCATAGATGTGATGTTCAAAGCACATTGAATTTAAGCAGTTCTCAATAATCAATTAATCTCCTATTTTGGTTATTCTCTTGAATGAACCATCCCTTTGTGATGATATTTGTTTCTTTAGGTGTGAGTTTATTTATGGACTATAAAAGTATAAATATGAATAGGAAACATTTGTGTGGTACTTTTGAATTCATAAAGTACTTCTATATACAGTGATTTATCGTCACCATAATTATAATGACATTTTCATAGAAGTAAAGAGTAAGGGCTTGGATTTATTTTCTACTTCTTAATTCTGAGAGTACTTTTTTATAATAGGCAAATATTGACTAAACCCTCAATATCATTCATTAATATTTAGTCTTTTTATGTAGTGACCATTATTTATAACACAGAGTTCTAGAGGTATTCTTCAAACACTTACTAATATCAAAATTGGAGCTTAAAATATTTAATCATAACTTAAAAATGTTTTTTTTAATCTTGAAAATGTCTTTATTTTTTTGAGAAAAAACATTTTTTAAATATTTTATTATACCACCATGAAATATACAGTTACAAAGATGTTCATAAGATGTTCATATTTGGATTTCAGTCACACAGCGCTCCAGCACCCATTCCTCCACCAGTGCCCACCACCAATGCCCCCGATTCCCTCCCCCCCTCCCCAGCCTGCCTCTGTGGGAGGTTCTTAATTTCTTTCTCTTTCTCTCTCTCTTTCTCTTAAAAATGTTTTTTTGTTCACTTTAAGTGAACTTTCTCCATTGTAACATTAGTTTAGACCTAGGATGGATAAATCATGAAAGGTATCATAGAAAATTATTAAACTCAGTGAACTATTTAATCTTTGTTGCAACTCTTTAACTTTCCTGTGTAAATATGAGAACAGTCCTAGGGAGTAAAAACATGAATTTGTCTATTGGGCTCAATAAAACCATTGATGGGGACAGGGAAGATATATTAAAGTTCGTGCTTTGCATGTGGGAGATCCACATTCCATCCCCTGTGCCACAGCACTCAAGAGTACTGGACATCACTCCAGAGCACTGAGCTGGGAGTAGTCCGTGAGCACTGCTGGCAAGAACCTATGCCAAAACTACACACACACACACACACACATACACACACCACACACATACACACGCATACACACAAATCCAAAATGTTATTTCTAAGTATCCAACGTTTAACTTCTTATAATTTTTGTATGTCATACATAATATCTTTTGGGTTCTTCATTGATTGAAAGTATGAATACATTTTTTCTTTCTCATAGTTCAAAACATAGAAGGTCATAGACTAAACTTGTGTTGTAACATATTTTTTGTCAATTCCTGTGTTTGACAGAAGGGGTTAGAAACATTCAACTAAGCCTTGGCTAGTATAGAGCAGAGGGAAGGTGGGGGTAGACCTAAGAACTTTAATGGATGGTACTGTGATTACATGGAGATGGCTTTTACCTACCCAATACTGTCTTTCTCTAGACATACCCCACTCCTTTCAGTTAAAAGTTAGCAACTTCTTTATTTCTCTATCACTTAATGAGAACTCTTACAACCAGTGTTCATATGGTGTAAGCAAATTACACTCATACATTCACTATGACCAGAAAGATATTTTGATTTATTTCCTAATTGTTTCCTGTGCGCAGATCATGTCCTGTAGTTTTCCTTGTGAACTGGTGGTGCATGTGCCCTACTGCTTGGAGCTGAGAGCCACATCAATAGCCAACATTTGTGAAATCACATGCTTGCTATTAGTCATTGAGAAGACTTTAGAAATCCTGTTGCAAGTATCCCTGATTTGAAGAAAGGTTAAAGTTATCCCCTTGACACACTAGCAGATAAATTGGATGAGGCTTATGAATTCACATGCTCTCCTGCCTGCTATAAGGGCTTTCTAGTCGGCACTCTGTCACCTAGCAATATCCAGAAATTAAAGACCTTTAAAGCTCCCATCTAACCCCTTCCTCAGAGATTCCTGAGTTCTTTCCCTATTGCCACAGCTCAACTTAGCATGTGAACAATCTTCCTCAGAGAACTTCTGGCACATCACTACTGGAAACTGGGAGGGCCAGTGACCAAATTAAATATGCACGACCTCAGAAATTTGGTTCCACTTTAGTCATTTCAAAGAAGCAGTTCCCTTGGCTTGCTTCTGTTCACAGGCAGGCGCAGTTATTTGAACATGAATTTTGGTTTGCCCCCTTCCTGTTGTTCTTAGACTTATTTTAGTTTTCTGGTTTTACCTTTCTTACTTTGAGTAAACAGATGTGGGTGTGGATCTAATTCTAGGAGACTAGATTCTGAAGGTGGGTTGAACTTGGGCTTTCACCTTACTGGCTTTCACCTTTCTTTCTGGCTTTTGTTACTGGCCTATAATGAGCTTGTCTCCATATGTGCCTCAGCAATAGACAAGGCAGAAGAGAGATAAAACCTTGCATTTTTTTTTTTTGGATCACACCCGGCAATGTTCAGGGGTTACTCCTGGCTTTGCACTCAGGAATTACTCTAAGCGGAGCTCAAGGGACCATATGGGATGCGGGGATGGAACCCAGGTCGGCCGCGTGCAAGGCAAACACCCTACCTGCTAGACTATTGCTCCGGCCCCTAAAACCTTGCTTTTAGTGAAGTTTGTTTTAAGCTTTGAGCTTTGTGGTACTTGGGGACATATCCAGCTATTAGTAAATTTTTTTTCCTATCTGATAGCCTAGTTTCTGTGGTTTGGGATGTTGAGTACACATCCAATAATCTTATTTTTTTTATCATGAAAAGTGATTGCCTGTTTTATACAAAATGTTTCATCTAATGGGCAGAGAAATGGTTCAGAGCTGAGCAAAATTTTGGCATGTGGGAAATATGGGTTCCTTCACTGGTACCACATGGTCCCCCTAAGAAATACTAGGAGTTACTACTGAGTACAGAGCTAAGAGTAGCAATTGTACATCTTTAGGTATGACCTCAAAACAACAATAAAGTAAAATACAATGCATTTATGAGACTAATGGAAAGAATGGAGTGTCAAAAATAACAATAAGAATATTTTTCTTTAGAAAATCAACACTTTTAAATAAGCAAAATAAAAAATTTAAAATCCAAAGCTAACCCCCCAGATGTTATAATTAACTAAATCCAGAGAGGTGATTCAGTTCACTTTTATAACTTAACACCTCACAGGGTCTTAAGTCATAAATTATTTTTTTGTTTGTTTGTTTTTGCTTTTTGGGTCACACCCAGCAATGCTCAGGGGTTAATCCTGGCTCTTTGCTCAGGAATTACTCCTGGCGGTGCTCAGGGACCATATGGAATGCGGGATCGAACCCGGGTTGGTTGCGTGCATGGCAAATGCCCTACCCACTGTGTTATCGCTCTGGCCCCATTAAGTCATATAGTCTAATAATGCACTAAAGTTGCTATTTTCACGTAGTTAATCATTTTAGAAAATATATATTTTAAAATAGGTGTTTTAGAAAAAATTGTTATTAAAGCTGATGATGTATTTTTTAAATGAGATTCCTTAGTTAATTATAAAAGAGGGGCATGTTTTGTGCATCTAATTTCCTTTAACTTAAAAGTTTATGCTTCTAAAATCTGTGTCTTTAGTTTTTGTCATTGTTTTTCATTCAAAACTTGTATAGAAAAATCTTCACTACTTCACTTTGCTATGCCTCTCATTACTGTAACTGGAGTTGCCTTTCATCATTTAGAGCTAAGGGAAAATTAAAAAAAAATTATTTAAGGATCTGCATGGCGGCGAGGGTGTGAGGTGGCCACTTTCACTTCCAGTAAGTCCAAAAATCTGTGATGTATCTGAGACATTAGTTCTTAGTGCAAAATTGGGATCATCCAAGGCACACAGGTTCAGGAGAATACCTGATATGCAATACCTAGGACACAACTTCGTTATTGTCTCCTGGCATGTCATTAACTTAAATTTTGAGTCACTGAAAAACAAGCTCTTGGCTTTGACCATGATATAACAGGCTCTCATACCTGTGCGTTTTGTCACTGTGACCCCATGGTTCAAAGACTGAAAGCATAACATATATATCCAATTTTGTCTGCCTGGGTTATACTTGTAAAGTTTACCTTTCTTTCACTTGATTTCTTTTTGTTTATTTGCAGGTTTGTGACTCAGATACCATGCTTGACCCTGCTTCATCTGTGGAGATGGTTAAAGTTTTAGAAGAAGACCCCATGGTTGGAGGCGTTGGGGGAGATGTCCAGGTACATTTGTCTTTGCTCTTTTGCATGAGTCATTTTTAGTACGCTTCAAGCATTCATACTAATGATTCATTGAGGCTATAGTTACTACATGCCAAATTATGTGTCAGGTATTATTTTGGTGCTGGAAACATTAGAAAGTGCCTTAGGCATTGTGTTTTCAGTCTGAATTAAATAATTTATTTTTTTTACTTAATCCTGGGCTACAGTGTCTAAAATATTATATTCAACAAAATGTAAATGTTTAATGAGTTTTTTCTATTAATGTTTTGGCTATAATAATAATCTTATAAAACCCTATATTGTAATTAATTTATTTGTAAGGGTAAGGGCATACAAGTATGATCTGGAGAGATAGTACAAGGTTTAAGGTGCTTACTTTGCATGCAAATAACGCCAACTCAGCCCTTGGTCCATCACATAGCTCGGAACACTTTTCGGAGTGACCACTGAACACTGAGTCAGGAGTAATTGCTGACTAGTTCCAGGCATGGTCACTAAACCACCACCCCTCACTGTAAAAAATAATGAAATACAGTGTGGAAAAGAAATGTTCAATGTCTTATATCTGGATATTTGAAAGCTGTTCTGTAAGCAGGTGACCAAAAAATTCAGATTATAAAACAAAGGAAGAAAAGCAGAACAACTCAAAGTTATATTCCTGTGAAGGCAAGGGAGCAGTTAATTGTTTAGTGTCCTTTCTAGTTATTTATTTTCCAGTGCTTATTTCTAATTAGTGTCTATCAGTGGGAAAATAATGATACAGTATTTATTGTTGTTTGTTTTGGAGTCATATCTGGCAGTGCTCAGGGCTCACTCCTGGGTCTACAGTCAAGTATCACCCCTGGAGGGGTGAATATATAGTGCTGAATATATATATTTATCTGTATAAATATATATATAATGCTGAATATTAAACCAAGGTGCACTGCATGCAAGGCAACCACCCTACATGCTATCTTGATTTCCAGCTCTGAAACATATATTAATGAAGATAGTTTAAAGTTTGTGGATGAAAATGTGTGTAGATTAAAACAATTTGCAAATGTTCAGTGATATTTTAGTAAAAGTGAAAAGTATGCACTCTGTCTTTAACATTATACTGGAGTATAGTCTATTTTGTATCTGTACCTCATTATAAAAATAACAAAAAGGAACATAACAAAAAGAGGATAGAGTGAAAAAAAATGTCATCAAATAGTTCCAGCACATGTGCCCACACCACTTATCAAATTGATCTAATATACATAATCAGAGAAAATGCAATATAATCATTTCACAAAAGAAGAAATCAAGTAACAAACTTCACTGTAGATAGCCTCACAGTAGTGAAGAGTTTGTTGGTATTTTCAGCAGTGCTTAGCTTTTACTTACTAATTTTTTTCTTCTGCAGATTTTAAACAAATATGATTCCTGGATCTCCTTCCTCAGCAGTGTTAGATACTGGATGGCATTTAACATAGAAAGGGCTTGTCAATCTTATTTTGGGTGTGTGCAGTGCATTAGTGGACCTCTGGGAATGTATAGAAACTCACTGCTACATGAATTTGTGGAAGACTGGTACAATCAAGAATTTATGGGCAGCCAATGCAGTTTTGGTGATGACCGGCATCTAACAAACCGGGTGCTGAGTCTGGGCTATGCAACAAAATATACAGCTCGATCCAAGTGCCTTACCGAAACACCTATAGAATATCTCAGATGGCTAAACCAGCAGACTCGTTGGAGCAAATCCTACTTCCGGGAGTGGCTGTACAATGCAATGTGGTTTCATAAACATCATTTGTGGATGACCTATGAAGCGGTCATCACTGGATTCTTCCCTTTCTTTCTCATTGCTACAGTCATCCAGCTCTTCTATCGGGGTAAAATTTGGAACATTCTTCTCTTCTTGTTAACTGTGCAGTTAGTGGGTCTCATTAAATCATCCTTTGCCAGCTGCCTTAGAGGAAATATTGTCATGGTCTTCATGTCTCTCTACTCCGTGTTATATATGTCAAGTTTGCTTCCCGCCAAGATGTTTGCAATTGCAACAATAAACAAAGCTGGGTGGGGCACATCTGGAAGGAAAACCATTGTTGTCAATTTCATAGGACTCATTCCAGTATCGGTTTGGTTTACAATCCTCCTGGGTGGTGTGATTTTTACCATTTACAAGGAATCTAAAAGGCCATTCTCAGAATCCAAACAGACTGTTCTAATTGTTGGAACGTTGCTCTATGCGTGCTATTGGGTCATGCTTTTGACGCTCTACTTGGTTCTTATCAATAAATGTGGCAGGCGGAAGAAGGGGCAACAGTATGACATGGTGCTTGATGTATGATCTTACATTGCTTGATGTTTGCAGTCACGCATGCAGACACCTACAAACCTTAGTTCCTCAAGGGACTGTACAATATAGTGGCATAGGGTAATGCCAACAAAGGAGACATATCACTGCTGCTGGGACTTGAATAAAGATACTTCTAGGGAGTTATGTTGATTTTTTGCCAAAGTAAAACTATCCATCAACAAGAGGAAACACTAACTTGTTAGTTCTATGAAAAGTGGGAAGAATTCTTTGTTTATGCACTTTTTTTTCCCTTACTGTACATCCGCCTAACAGTGTTTTGCCCTATATACCTCACTAGCCATGCTTTATGTGGGTAATCATGGAAGAAAAAGGATTTTGGAAACTCAAGGAAAAGACCTATCAACATATACACCTAACTTATGGACTATGTATTTTGTTTTGTTTAGAACTGATTTCTGTTTAACTCCACCAAACGAAATGCCAAAGGAAAATGTAAAGGCCATTGGCTGTGCTGTATTTTTATATAAATGTACTGTGTTTTGAAATTTTGTATACCAATTTTTAAAAGAAATTTTGAATATTTTATATTTTACTTCTTTGCACCAAAATATACCTGCTCTTCCTTTCATTTTTAATAAAGTAGGTTCTGAAAAAAAAAATTCACTCTTAAAAAAAAACTTGCCCAAAATGTGAAGCTTTGTTGACTGATGTTCACAATAGAAAGAATAAAATGTTTTTATCTCTCTACTTTTAAAAATTGAATAGATTATTTGATTATTTCTGTGAAAATATTAAACTTTCAATGTTTTGGCTTTTTTTTAAAGAAAGGCCAATTACTTGTCATGCTTTGGGAGTGAAAATACTAAGTTTACAAGAAGAAAATCATTGAAACATGGGGACAAAAGGGGTAGTGTAGTGCAATTAGTTTTACAAGATTGTAAAAAGGAATTACTAGTTCTCATAAGAAATCACTTAATGTCCAGTAACGGACCATGCATTCATATAAAAAAGGATGATTTTGAAGATTCTGAGAGTATGTTTTCCAGACTCAGTAAAGTGTAAAGTAGAAAAAGATTACTTGAATTATTTGGACAGACACAATGCATGCTTTTTATCATTTTCTTCTGTGGCCTGAATTTATCAGATCTTGGTCTACATATTGGACATATTTTACTTGTTTCTTACTTTAGCATGCCAATTCACTTTACATGTTAGTATGAGGCTTACATGGTTAAGTTGGCTAAGTTATAGCATATAAACATATGAACTCAAAGTTGGCAGATTCAAGCTCCAACTGTCCTCTTTTATATTCTGGAGAGGGTTTCCCCCTGAATGATAAGATAATTTCATCACCTCCTGTTCTGGGCTTATATAAATTTGTTTACATCGTAGGAATTATATCAAGGCTCAGTAAATTATACCAACAATTGTCACATAAAAATTCCTGATACACTAGGAACCTTTTATTCTTCTTCATTTCGGTACTCTAGAGCCTCCATTATCCAGTATGAGTTTGGACAAAGCCTATTTTACTTTGTAGCTGGTGCTGTATAGACCTGTGTAAAGAGCTATAATTGAATATATGAATGGTTGCATCAAACGTAAATATTTTGGGGAAGCAGAAATGTGGGAGGCATGTTCAACCTTGTTCTTCCTGCTTCTCTGCTCCCTTTACATCTATTTCCCATTTATTCTGCCTAAGAAGAGCTGCACACTCTACCTTTGGAGTACCAAAAGATACGTGAAATCTTCAAATCAAACTTCTACTGGGTAGAGAGCTCATGGGAAAG
The DNA here is from genome assembly GCA_021461705.1 of Cryptotis parvus. Classification (NCBI taxonomy): domain Eukaryota; kingdom Metazoa; phylum Chordata; class Mammalia; order Eulipotyphla; family Soricidae; genus Cryptotis; species Cryptotis parvus. The sequence continues at coordinate 8,366 of JAJIBD010005597.1, read as the reverse complement.
AAATATACCATGCCAATAAGTGAGACTAAAACTTGAGTTTTGCCTTTTTTAACCTATTTATGTTCTAACTTAAGCTTCGATAACATTCAAATGTCAAATTCTCTCATTCTTATAAAAGATTGAATTAATTGCCTGTATTTATTTTAGCAATTATTCAATGTGGTTCCAGTATAGGATGTATAGTATAATTTTTTTGTTAATAAAATATTTTTGATAAGATGATTGCCTTTCATTCTAAGGGAAGGGGGATTTAAAACAAAATTTTAGAAAAATGTTGTCTTTCTGGTGTGGATTTAAGAATGGCATATATGTATATATACAGAAAATAGCAAACATAATTGGTAAAAGGTCATTTGATGTTACCCAAACATAAACAGAAATCCCTCTAGCAGAGTTGTGGAAATCTGAAAAGTGAAAGAATACAGAGACACAGAGATAGAGAAAATCACAACCAGTACAACTGTTTCTAATCTGTTTTAATTTCCATGAAGCACACTCAAATTTAGAGAAAAGCCATTCTATTATGGTAACTTTTCATTGTGTGAACAAAAACAGATTTTTCAGGAAGATTCTGAAAAGTTTATTTATTAAAGTATCTTTATTTATTTATTTATTTATTTATTTATTTGCTTTTTGGGTCATACCCGCGATGCTCAGGGGTTACTCCTGGCTCTGCACTCAGGAATTACTCCTGGCGGTGCTCGGGGGGACCACATGGGATGCCACGGATCGAACCCGGGCGGCATGGGCCAGCCGTACAAGGCAAACGCCCTACCTGCTGGGCTATCGCTCCAGCCCCTATTAAAGTATCTTTAAATAAGAGCAAAAAGTTAATTTAAAACCCAGTAATGAGAATAATTAGTAAATAACTATCGCTTCCAAACAGAAACATTAGTCTCTAGAGATAATGTTCTCAGAGAATAGAAGGATGTTGGAAAAATGCTGCATCAAGAAATATATATAATCATTTGCACAGTAAAATCCCAATTTTGCAACAAATCAAAACTGTTTCAACTTGGTTACCTCTAATAATGGGAATATTATTAATTTATATTCTGTATGTGTATTTTGTGTTTTTCAAATACCATAATGGTGTATTGAATTTATAATTAGAGAAAGTTCAATACATACTGTTTAAAAAAAAAAAGGGAGCTGGAGACAGAAATGAGGCTGTCAAAGGGGAGGATCTAAGCATTGCAAAGGTGGGAGGGGGTTAAATAAAGATGGAGGGATTTCAGCAATTTGGTGGTGAGCACACAACTTATTTTTTGAAGAGGTGAGAAAAACCATTTATGAAATATACAATATTATAAATCAGTGTTACATCAATAAAATGAATTATTTTAAAATAGAATAGAACAATTATAACAATATACTGTAATGATAGTTATATGTAAAATAAAAAATAAAAGAGAGTTGGAGCATCTAATGGCATTTTCTAACTGGAAAAACTTTAAGTGTAAAACATTTTTCTCTTTGGCCATTTTTATGCCAGTATACCTTTCTGTGCATTAAATTATTATATAGTTCCTAAGACTCCTTTATTATCTTGGTACAAGTATATTGTAAAGAACACTAGTTGCTGAACATCATTGCAATTATAGACAGCTGAAATATTGATGGTTCTCATACCGATTCATTGATAAAATCACTGGTGTTATATTAGAAGTTGGCAACTTTTAGCATGAAGAACCACATAGTATGTACACAGATTTATCTTTGCTGATGTATGGTCTGCTGTGTGATGGCTCAACTCTTAATAAGTAGCCAAGCACAAAAGCATACATAGGTAATATGAAAATGAATATGTGTGCCAATTAACAGTAATATTTTTATTTATGAATACCTACATGAAAATCTTGTTTAATTTCCATATGCTGGGGCAGAATGCTAACATAAATTTAAAAATTTCATTCATTCAAAAATTAAAACATATTCTTAGTTCATCATTATTTAGTATTTTCCAATTATTCCACTGAGTCTGTGTCTATTGTGGGGGATCAGGTATCTCTCTTACAAATAGAGTAGCAAAATATTAGATTTTGTTTCTTGATCCATCCAGTCACTTTGTACCATTTAATGGGAAAATTCAGTTCACTGACATTTAGTGAAATTATTGCTATAAAGGAATTTATTGTCAATTTTTGAGAATGTTGACTGATTTTGCAGCTTCATCTTTCCTAAAATATTTTTTGGGATTTTTTTCTATGCCAAGTGATGCCCAGAGATTACTCCTGGCAGTGCTCAGGAGACCATATCGGATGCCAGTTATTGAACCTGGATCAGCTGTGTGCAATGCAAGTGCTGTATCTTCTATACCATTGCTCTGGCTCTACCTTTGAGACCATTCAGTATATCTAGCATAGCTGGTTACACATAGATGTGTAACCATGTCTTCAGTTTCTGTTTGAGAATATTTATGTCACTCCTTCAAATCTGAATAAAAACCTTCATGATTGGAGGTTCTTTTCATTAAGTACTTTGAATATGTCAACATTTTCTTGCTTGTAGAATTTCATTTGAAAAATCTGCTGTGAATCTTGTTCACAGCAAGAAGTGAGAGAGCTCTCACTTCTCTCTTGTTGCTTTAAGGAGTCTATCTTTGGTTCTTGACAATTTTATTTCAGTAACTTAGAGTTGTTCGGCTTAGGCTTATTCGATTTGTACTTCTGGGACCTCCTGGATAAGCAAAGGATCTCCCTCTTAGGTTGGGGAAGTTTTCAACTATTATTTCTTCAACTAGCTCTTCTTCTCTTTTCCACTTTCCCTTTTGTTTTGGGGTATTCTTGTGACATTAGCAACAAAATCACATAGATTTTATTCTTCACCTCTCTTCAACTTCTCTGTAAACTTTTTAAATTGAGGGAAGTGTGTTCCTTGTTTTTTGAGGTTTCTGAATTGATTTGGAGGCTGTGGGTGTAATACCTGATAGTGTCAAGGGGTACTCATGACTCTACCCTCAGTGATAACGTGAGGCTGTGCTCAGGGAAACATATGTGGTTCCACAAATAGAACTGGGGTCTGCGATATAGAAGGCAGGTGACATAAACTTCTGTACTTTCTCTATGTTCCCACTGATTTTATTTTATGCTTCATTCTACTGCTGATACTTGATGCCTTATTTTTAGTTCCTTTGTTTCTACTTGAAAAAATTCTTTTTTTTTTTAAGTGAAAAAAACTACTCATTTCCATTAGCATACCTTCAAGTTGACTGATTTTCTTCAAATGAACTTTTTTTAGATCATTTAAAATTGAATGGTTTTTTTTCTAAAGTTTTGCAACATTAGTGAGTCAAGGCTTCAAAACAGAACTATCCCAAGGTACCTGAGCCCCTGAGTTAAGATACTGATTGGCAGCTAGAGTTCCTTTTCCTCCCTTGTCTTGAAGCCTACTGTTCTTCTGTGCTCATGCCTATTCTTATCTGAAATTCTGGGTGAACAATGAACCTCAGCTCTCTTTCCTTTTATTTTCTGTTTTCCTACCCACAGTTACGTACCTATAATCACTTAGCCTGCACCCATATTGAACCCAACACCCAGATTGGGTAGCTTGTGAACCATGACAATCTGTTCACCATTGAGTGACTGTACACAATTGTCCTGTGTTACCAGGGAATCACAGGTAGGCACTGAGGCATGGTTCCTCTGTGTTACCAGTTCAAGTCTCTGTGATGTGTTTACTATTGTGTTCCTCTCCAGTGTTTCAAGGGAGTCCCTCAGTTTCAGACTTGGAAGCTGGAAAAGTTGGAGATGATCCTGCATAAGATATTCTAGGATTTTATTGTCCGAAGCTGTCATGGAGGGGCCATGCTTCCTGCTTGCTTCTGGGTTCTGGGTTCCCTGGTTGGTGGGAGCCTCTATGTAATATATGCAGGCCTTGGACCTTGTGACCTGTGTTTATACAAGGCAGCACTGGGGAGCAGCATATGTTCACCTGTGCATCGAGCTTGTTTTCCACTGTCTCTTCTGATGGAGAGACTCAGCAGTTCTGGTGAGTTTTCTGGGTGAAGTCCTTCAAGATTTGTAGTAATACTGGTTTTCTTTGTGGACCTAGTGAGTCTTTGTGTTTTGCTCTCTTGCCTGCCATCTTGGCCGGCCTTTCTGGAGATTTATCTTTTAAACTGTTGCTCCTCAATCAGTTTTCTACTGTATAAAGCATCATTAGTATCACTTGGGAGCATGCCAGACATGCAAATTCACAGTCTGATCCCAGACACCCTCAAAAATCTCTGTAGTTTGGCCCATGAATCTGTATGAAGTAATATCCCCAATGACTTTTAAGCACATTAAATATTGATAAGTGAAGCAGGAATGTCCTTTCGAGGCGCAGAGATGAGACACCAGGAACACAACGTATATCTATTAATATTTTTAATGATCACCAGCTGGAGGGGCAGCAGCTCTCATCTTGGCAGCTGACTAACCGCAGCTAACTGACTTTATTTTTTTTTTGGTCACACCCGGCGATGCACAGGGGTTACTCCTGGCTCTGTACTCAGGAATTACTCCTGGCGGTGCTCAGGGGACCATATGGGATGCCGGGGATCAAACCCGGGCGGCACAGGCCAGCCTCATGCAAGGCAAACGCCCTACCCGCTGAGCTATCACTCCGGCCAGCTAACTGACTTTAGTTGACTGACTTGAGCTCCCTGACCTGAGCTGACTCACTTGATCTGACTGACCACTTCCACCAAGACCCCAACTCTCTTTTCCCATAGTCTCAAAGGGCAATATAGCTCATGGTTTATATTACAAAGACATTTCACATTCTTTGTATAGGACTTAGGAATAATAGGAAGGCGACAACCAGGAACCAAAAACCTGCAGGGGGTGCTATCTAGGTAAGATGAGATGAACAAAAGAATGCATTACAGTTGCTAATGCAGCCTTCCGGACTAGCCCATGATGACAAGGACATGTCAGACAGAAGAACAAGAAAAACCTGTTTTCTGCCTAACTTTAAGCATCATATATTAGACTCCATTTTGGGCTAGTTATAGCCAACAAGGAAATGTGCAGAGAAATGACCTAGGATAGCCTTGTCTGTGTACTTGCAACTTGATTAACAGTCTCTCTAGGTAATTCTACATACTAACTCTATTGGGAGACAGTCTTCCAGAAGTCCCTGTGTATCTGTTAACAGGTAGTATCCATCAGACCTTCCTTCGCATATCCTTAGATCTACCGTCTGCCAACAGATAAGCATTGATCTCATCCAGTTATCCTCTGACTGAGTCTAATTTCCATAACACTCAATTCAAATATTTGTATTTTCCTATTGGACTTTTTTTTTAGTAAAGTATATGGTTGCTGTCAGATTTTTGGTTTTAAATAAGTGTAAGGAACCCTTGTAATGCATAATCAAGATGTATTTTCACTATACTCAATTTATAATTAAGAAGTGCATAAGTCTAGAAGCATTTATGCAAAATAGAATTATAAAAACAGAAGAGTACCAAAGGGACATAAAAAAAGAAGGACTAAGAAATTAGCTAAGTAAAAGAATATTTACTATATTGCAGTGATTCTTCTAAGACTGAAAACTTGAATAAGAATGTAGGACTTTCCAGACAGAAGGAATAATACATAAAAGGATGTCCTTTACACAGATGTGTTTATTAACATCTGATTAACAGTATCCTGCAGTGCATAGTTTAGGCTGTGCAGGTATTGAATTCCTGACACCAAAGTTGGATTTGTATTCATTCAAGACATAGAAGCAACACACAGAGCTCAATCTCTGTACTACTTGAGTAATCAGCTCCACGTGTGGAGGCCTTAAATCTATGAAGGAAAAATATTCAGGTTCATTTGGCTCAGGTATAGAAACAGACTCTTCATCAGAATTTAATTTACTCATTTTTGTGATGTAAAAGTCTTTATTGTTAGACAAGTCTAAGTTGTTTATTGCATAATCAATAGGGCACTAAGAAAGTTAATTTCAATTACTAGGACAATGTATAGTGAGTGAGTTAGCCTAATATTTAAATGTTTAATGTATAAGAGCATTTGCTGAAAAGAAGCCGTTTCTGTAAAAGCAATGAAAAGTTTATATTTTATTCTCTATTTTGCATCCAGTTGATTATTAAGTTACAAAATCAAATGCAATCAGAAAGAAAAAGGCATGTGTAGCGCTAGGCAAGTCACAGCCCAGTCGGCTCTCCAGACACACAGATGTGTCAGTGTCATCAATTAAAAAAAAAACCATAGACACATGTTTTAAGGAAAAAAAAATCCTGGGAAAAGAGGTGCAGGGATACATTTCTACAGTACATGTCTTGCCTTGCCTGTGTGAGGTCTCAACCCTACAGTAAAATTAAACCAAGCAAAATAAAATCTCTGGAAGAAGAATTCAGGGGAATTAAAGCTTAATGACCATTTTCATGAACCAATTAGAATCATTGTAGAAAGGAAAATTAAGAAACATTTTGTTGGGGTTAGAAACTTCACATCTTTGTTGTTATGAGGCAAGAAATCGAAAGTAGTAAGCCCAGACTCCATAGGTGAACCGCAAGCTGGTTGAGTTTAATGTCTTGCTCAAGGTTGTTGCCCAGGTCACAGACCCTTGGGCTAGCAACACTCCTGAAATTTGTATGGAACAATAAACTCCCAAGGATAGCTAAAGCAATTCTTGGGAAAAAAGAAGATGAGTGGCATCACCTTCCCTAACTTCAAACTGTAGTACAAGGCAGTCGTAATTAAAATAGCATGGTACTGGAATAAAAACAGACATGTGGACCTATGGAATAGAATTGAGTATCCTGACACCCAACCTCAAACACATGATCATTTAGTCTTTGATAAAAGTGCAAAGAGTCCAAAATGGAGTAAGGAAAGCCTCTTCAACAAGTGGTGTTGGGAAAACTGGTCAGTGACATGTAAAAAAATGAATTTGGACCTGTGTCTAACACCATGCACAAAAATCAGATCAAAATGCATTAAAGATCTCAATATGAGACTTGAATCCATAAAGCACATTGAAGAAAATATAGGAAAAACCCTTCACAACATTGAAGCTAAAGGATTCTTCAAAGGTGAAACATCACTAACAAAGCAATTAGAAGGAAAGATAAACATATGGGACTACATGAAACTAAAAGCTTCTGCACCTCAAAGGAAACAGTGACTAAGATACAAAAACAGTCCACAGAATAGGAAAGAATATTCACCCAATACCCATCTGATAAGGGGTTAATATCCAGGATATATCAGGCAGTGGTAGAATTTTACAAGAAGAAAACAAACAACCCCATCAAAAAATGGGGAGAATAAATGAACAGAAACTTCAGCAAGGAAGAAATTCAAATGGCCAAAAAAACATATGAAAAAATGCTCATCATCACTGATCATCAGAGAGATCCAAATCAAAACAACAATGAGATATCATTTTACACCACAGAGACTGGGACGTATTCAAAAGAGCAAGAACCAGAAGTGCTGGCGTGGATGTGGGGAAAAGGGGACACTCATCTATTTTTTGGTGGGAATGCCGGCTGGTATAGCCTTTCTGGAAAACAATATGAACATTCCTCCAAAGACTAGAAATTGAACTCCTATTTGACCCAGCCATACCACTCCTGGGAATCTACTCTGGGAAGCCAAAATTATGCAGCGGAAACACCATCCATACTTTTATGTTCATAGCAGCATTATTCACAATAGCCAGAATCTGGAAACAACCAGAGTGCCCGAGAATTGATGACTGGATAAAGAAGCTTTGGTACATTTACACAATGGAATACTATGCAGCTATTAGGAAAAATGAAGCTATAAAATTGCCTATAAATGGATGGACACGGAGAAGATTATTTTGAGTGAAATTAGCCAGAAGGAGAGAGACAGACAAAGAATGACTGCATTTATTTGCATGACATAAATATATATGTACTTATTATGATACCAATATCCAGGGTCAAGTGGAACATGTATCAGGAGGTCTTGTCAAAGGTGGAAATTATCACAAATGTGTGGGAGTCAGAGGCTAGGAAAGACAGAAAATGGAACAGTGTGCTAACAATTGTCAAAGGTACTAATACCAACCTAGAACTGAGCATTAAATACAGGCAAAAGGATACACATGACAACCCTTTAATATATGTTCTGTATTCCATAGTCTGGAAGGGAAGGAAAAGAGAAAGAGAGAAAGGGAAAGAAATAAGGAACCTGCCATGGAGGTGGGCTGGGGGGGGGGGGAGGGACCCGGGACTTTGGTGGTGGGAGATGGGCACTGGTGGAGGGATGGGTGCTGGAACACTGTATGACCAAAACCCAAATATGAACTTTTTAATTGTATATATCACAGTGGTATAATAAAATACTTAAAATAAATGAACAAATGAATGAATGAATAAATAAATAAATAAGTAA